>QANU01002159.1:0-39680 GCA_003254905.1 Nissolia schottii
ACGCAGATAGTATCTGAACGCGGGTTTCCACCTGGAGAGAGAAAAGAAAGTAAGAACAGTACGGTTGCGCTTTTATGTCATGACATTTAAAAGACGAGTAAGTGCACCCCCAGACGTTGTGTAAGTATCGCCCCCAGACGTGGCGAAAGGATCCCCCAGACGTGGATCAAGAGAAACAGATATGCCCCCAGACGTGGCATCAGGCGCACCCCCAGTTGTGGTGAGCAACCTACGCCCCCAGACGTGGCGGAGGACTGTCCCCCAGACGTGGACAGAGCAAGAAAAAGAGAGATCTTGTCCCCCAGACGTGGACAAGCGAGCCCTAGCCTGCCAGTGCTATCGCCAGGGTACACTCCTGCCATTCTATTAGTTGAATGGTTGCAAGAGGTTGCGGCTGTATGAGGGACGACAGTCCCGCAGTCTGCAAGGGGTGAGGGCACCCAGCAGCGAAGAAGAAGGACGCGACACAGGCGCGTAAGAGATACCCTACCCCTCATGCATTACATTTAATTGCTAATTGTATAAACTGTATGATTATATCTGATTATATATATATGATTATGAGTACATGTTGAGTCAACCGTCCGTGAGACACATACGAGACGGTCATAGTAGCACCGAGAGTCTAATAATGAAGCATGATAACTTAGTAAGAAAGATTAGATCCCAGTCACCTAGTAATTAGATAAAGCTGCCCAGGAACTTAGGCAAGAAATAATTGGTCGAATGTCTAGATGCATGAATCACTTAGAGATCCCTGGACGGCCGAAGCATAATTGAGTAATCAGATCCCCACGACCCTACAGTTATCCAGTGAGAACCACCGTTCTCACCCCTACTCACTTATGGCTTCAGGTGAGATAGATGACGTCCCCGCCGAGGAAGAGGCGGCTCCTGCGTAGCAGGTTTAGGACAGTAGACCCTGAGACAGGGGAGGAAGCAGAGTTATGGTCAGTGCTGGTAGTGAACCGCCCCACACCTCGACGAGTCGCGCCACTGGTACTTCCCGAGCCAGAGACTTCAACCGACGGCGAGGCCATCCCGTACGAGAAGAATGTGGAGGTTGACCTAGTTTCTGTGAGGCTACGACCGCCCAAGGCTTACCAGCAGACGGCCCGGATGAGGACGGCCAGAGACTATCACCGTCAATTTGCACCTCACACTCCCAGCCACGAGGCAGGCCCATCCCACGGTCCCCGTGACCCGCCGGATGTACCAGTACCTTCCTCACCCGAGGAGGAGTATCCTCTGATAGCCATGGAGGAGGCTGACGAGGAGGACGAGCCAGAGCCGGTGTACGAGCCAGAGGAGTCAGAGCCGGAGGAGGAGGATCCAGAGGAGGACCTCGAGGAGGACCCGGAAGAGGAGTTCAGCGAGGATGAGCCCGAGACCTGACCAGCACTTCATTCCTACCCTGTCATCAGACTCCACCTTTTGCTAGGAGTTCTAGTTATATGTGTATTTTGATGGATTCCATTCTGTAGCTCTTTGATGTATCTATGCTACATTTATACTATGTATGTATATGACTCCTTGATCTATATGATATTGGTTGTCGGACCCCATTGTATTGTTTACTTCACTATTTATGTATATACATGTATGACAGACAACGCCCGCATTTATCTGTTATACGACTATATGGGACTTATGATGGTTCACACGCATGGCTCTACTTTGACGCGTAAAAACAATTTATGTTCAAAAGAAAAAAAAATGGGTCCTTACTTTCAAATAACTTAACTATTTTCTAGAATAAAGTAGGGACTATCAGTATGCCCACACAGCAGATAACAACTTAGCAGACGCAGATTATGACTTAAGCATAAGCTGCTAAGCTAGGGTGTTACACATTCCTTATGAGCCTGGTGACATGATCGAGCCTGAGGACTGAGCTGCGCTATGCTTCCGAGCATGATAACGGTGTAGANACAGCAGATAACAACTTAGCAGACGCAGATTATGACTTAAGCATAAGCTGCTAAGCTAGGGTGTTACAAACCCCATCGTAGCGGTGGCCATAACCGATACGAACTACGTTTCATCTCAATACCGTGAGGACCAAGCAGCGCTTAACCTGAGTAGTTCTCTTTCCCACGAAATATCATCGCTCACGATAGGAGTATCCATCCTTGTACTAGGGATGGCGAGGAGATCTACCGCCGTCCTTGTGCTAGGGATGAGGTAACCTCAGAGTTTAGCTTGCCTTTCCTGCCGGCTCCCCGCACCGCTAGGAAAAGATTGGTTTCCTTTAACCTTATTATCCTTTATTTCCTTTTAGGGACTTAGTGACGTCACACCCTAGGGTTCCTTTTTCCTTTCCTTTCATTAATCCATTTCATGACACATAATAAGATAAGTCGTACATCAATACAATCCATTTCAGTTAACAGTCCATGTGCCTTAAACATAAATCCTCAATTCCTAACAATTAACATACTTTCGTGTTCTAAAAATAAGTCCCATCATAAATCTCATAATTTCCTATCAATCACGTCATGAAGCACATAGCACATCTGGCACATATTCATATATTCATGTGACACGTAACACATAAACATACATAGCTCAACATCTCATGTTTAAACATATCCTTAACATAAATCGTCAATTTCTAACAATAATAAGAAACTTACTTTCCTTATCAATTTCAACATATATAAAGAACATAAATTCATGCTTCAACCTTTCTTGAACATGAACAGCCATCAAACTAGTAACTAGTAGAACAGACGTCTGGTTTCTGTCAGAAAATAGCGATCAGAAACCGGAAAGGTCCAAGACCTTACCCCAAGGTTTTTGATAGCCCTAACATCATTTTTCATAATAAAAAAAGTCAGATTTCAGTCCCAGTTCCACGAAATTGCAGTTTGCCTCTTTTTCCTAAAATTACCGTTTCGCCCCCGTAAACGTCTTGTTTTCTTTAGAATTTTTGTTCTCAAAAACCCGATGGACTCAAGACTTGTCCTTAAGGTTTTTGATATTTCTAAACCCATATTTTCTGAAGATAAACCCAGATTTTCAGTCCCAAGACGTGAAATTTCCGTTTTGCCCTTTTTCACAAAAATCCCGTTTTCAGCCTGTTTGCTGAGAAATTCATCGGGGACTCCAAAAATTCTAAAACTTGACATCCCCACTCAAAATTTCGTGTAGAATCCCAAAATAACATTAGTTTTTCAAGATAAAAATCCCAGCATACAGTTCTTGATAAAAATGTGATATAGTTCCGTTTACCGCTTAGGCTTTCCTAACTTCTGACAGAAGCACAGACAACAACAACAGATCCAGACAATCATCAACAACATATATATGAAGGTTCCATAAAAGGCATCCTAACCACATGTATTTCTAACACAAAACATAGCTCAACACATCCTAAATCACATAGACAGTGATTATGTCGGTTTACCCACTTTTTCCCAGTATCGACGTTTCTTACGGCTTCCAACTTACGATGATGCTTTCTAACTCCTCTTGGGCTGAGTTCCCGCAAGCTTTCTCCTAGGACTTTGAGGGTTCTTTGTGGGCTTAGGTTAGGGGATTTCTGAAGAACAGGAACTAGGTTGTGTATAGGAAGCGTCTGGGTCTCTGTTTTGACTGAATAACAGTCGATTGTGTAATCGGACAGAGCTTTGGCTAGGATTTCCAATTTCTGCCCAAAATTTCTGATTTGAGGGGTATTTATAGGCCTCTTGCACGAAATTTGCTTTCCAATTTTGCCCTTGGGGCAAAATTTCCAAAATGCCCTTATTTTGTCCTTATTCCAAATGTCATTTTCATGACTCATTTGGTTTGAATATTGACTTGGCTATGTGGGCTGCTTCATGGCCGTTCCTTTTGTTGTTTCTTGGCTGATTTTGTGGCCAAAATTTTTACGGCTCCGGCAGATCACTTTTTGATCAGGTTTTTGGCGTTTTCGGTCCCGGTACTTCGTGTATGGCTGTTCTAAAAATATTCTGATCACATCCTTGTGATCCCCTAATTTTTCCTAAGTAATATTCTAGGGTCACTTAGGTATTTATAATTTTTCATCTGTAGCCGTACCTTTTACGGATACTTTAGACGCGTGGTTGTGCTCAGACGGCAAAAAGGGTCTGTTCTAGTGTCTGCAGAATTTTGAGAAAACGTACAGAAATATTCCTACAGACAATTCTTAATCCCAAGGGTTCCTAATTCTACTGATTTAACCAAAAATATAATTAGCTCATCAATTATCTAGCGAAATTTCGCTAAGGGGAAAACAGGATGTTACATTGGCGAATTTAGGACAAATAATTTTAATTTTTGTTTTTAATTTGTTTAATTAAAATAAAAGTAAACGTTCGTATATGCGCTACGTTAGCACATGGTGGACGGATAATTCAATACATGTGAAAATCGTGGGTTCTTAGATAAGTTACAAAAAACCAAAAAAAAAAAATTTGCAAAAATATCAGGACACTATTTATCGTGCGCGTAGGGGGGAATCCATCGATTTGCACTTCGAAGGGCCGAAATGACTTTGACTCATGCGCGCGAGCCCAACTCCCTTCTCAACTCTTTTTACCAAAAAAACAACTACTAAAAGTATATAAACACTTAAAAGGTTTGTGATTTAACCAATGTGGGACTAGAGCTTTTGAAATACATAAGCTTTGTTCTAGTTCTCCCAAATACATAAGCTTTTGAAATACATAAGCTTTGTTCTACTTCTCCCAAATACATTATAGATTGGTATTTATACAACCAAATTCTACAAATAAATTGATGATCATCATAAAATAATTCTGATGATCATGCATACCTATTGCTATCTTTACACTATTCTTATTTAACAAAGAAATGGTGTTTTATGTTTTATTAATAATAATATCAGCTTAAGAAACCCAAAACAACTTTTCAGGTAGATAAATTGCGTTAGAATGTCATTGCTTTTTCTAAAAATGTACAAGAATGTTTTAATAAAATGATGTGCAGCAAACATTGTACTTTTTGTTCTTGAGCTACAGTTGATTGTGGGGATATCTCTTATGAACCATTTTCACAAACAGCTACAAGGCATAAAACAATTTAAAGAAAACTGAAAATAGAACGATGTTAGCATCACCAGCACACAAAAAAGTTGAATAAAATATAAACCATGTTTCCATCTTCAGCAGCAACAATTCCTTGATTCTAATAAGATAATAAGTAGAACCCTCCAATTGAACAAGATACAAAAACACTACAATCTAGATTCTAGAATCTGGAGAAACAAATATAGACATGAAGCAACGCTGAAATGTGAACAATCCTCGCCTCAAACGATAAATATGCCAAAAGCGCCAGTGATGTAGCTTTACACACAATTTAACAAACCAATAATTTGCCAAACGCTTTATAATTTCAGCAATACATCACACTTTACAAATAATCCACGCATTTATGTCCGTAAGGTACGGATCTACAAATAAAGGTTAAGGAAAAAAAAAACGTACATACGTGTGTATTTAAATATTCAGCGTGAGAGGGGGTTAATCTTGATCCTTAGATCTTTTATGAATGGTCAAGATTAGAACATAAAAGTCATATGATATTTTTATAACTAATCTTTATCATTCATGAAAGATCTAATAATCAAGATTAACTCATTTCACTTTCATATATAAATACTCCTATCACTAGAAGCATTCCTTTTATATATATACATATATATAGACACACATATATTTATTGTAACATCCTAGCTAACTACATACTCTCGAGTAGTACGCAACGCTCACTAGGTTGTTAATCATTTGGTGGGATTACTTATAGTCCCTTATTATCTTTTGAAAATAAGAGGTTAAGGAAAATATGGACCATTTTAAACCTTTTTCACTTGTTACTTTAATTGCAAAATATGAGCCCCGCGTGAATCAAAGCATATAATACAAGCGATAGAGCTGAAGCTTAAAAGTGATAGTCATTACTGGCATAAATAATTACATAAACAAGTATCTGGTCCTTCACAAATTACAACCAACAGAGTATCATAATAGTTTACATCTACAAGCCAAGTACATCAAAATACATATCAAGTTATATCAAAATGTGGCAAAATGTCCTTCGGATGCCAAGCTAGACCGGCTCGTCCTCGGTCCTCTACTGCTCCGCGTGCGGCTCCTCATAGGGCTCCTCGTAGCCCTCATGCTCTTCTCCTGCTCCTGGGAAGCATAAGCGAGTGAGGGTGAGAACAGTCGTCCTCAGTGGTTAACCTTGGCCTAGGGGATCTCTTTTCTCGCCTATCAACCCGGCCGCTCAGGGGTTTCTATGTGAACATGCATACTAGAATCCTACTGATTATTATCTGGCCTAAGGTCCTGAACGGCTTTATCTACTTTACTAGGTGACTGGGGAACTAGTCTTGCTTTTCTAAGTTTTCGTGCTCATTACCTTTACTTCGCGTAAATACATAGGCCGTCTCGAGCGTTCTCTTGACGACTACACAGGCATACATCATTATATATTTATATCTTACATGCTCATTCATCATCATATACTCAGGTAACTCATACATCATATGCTCATGCTTAGGAAACATGGGATTCCCTTACGCATACCGGCTCACCCGGATTAGCGTCCTTCTCTTCTTTTCTTACGCGTACCGGCTCACCCGGGTTAGCGTCTCCTCATTCTTTTTCTCGCGCATACCGGCTCACCCGAGTTAGCGCTTCTCATTCTTCTAATTCTCATGATGCAAGGTAGCATAACCATCCCTGACATACATATTCTACATGCAACGTCCCACGTACATCATCATACAAATATATCATGCACTCATCATAAACTTACCTCATAACATATTCCTCACACATCATCACACATCATCATACATCATCATAAACCTAACTCATTCATTCATCATACACACACTTGTAACCTCTCGACAACTTCGGGGTCCTCCGCAGAAACCCACGCAACACCTTTCCTGGTGCCCACTCAGCACTCTTCACGTAGCCCTCTCATCACTCTAAGGATCCTCCGCAGAACCCATGCAGCGCCCCTCCTGGTGCTCCCTCAACGCTCTTCACGTAACTCTCTCAGCATCCCAGGGATCCTCCGCGGAACCCATTCAGCACCACTCCTGGTGCCCACTCAACATTCTTCACATAACCCTCTCATCACTCTAGGGGTCCTCCGCGGAACCCGTTCAACACCTTCCCGGGTACCCGCTCATCAACTTTCTAGACTTCTCTCTGTCACTATTCGCGGAACCACTCAGCACCATCCCAGGTGCCCGCTCATCGACTTTCTAGACTCCTCTCTGTCGCTATACGCGGAACAACTCAGCACCATCCCAGGTGCCCGCTCATCAACTTTCTAGACTTCTCTCTGTCTCTCTCCGCGGAACCACTCAGCACCGTCCCAGATGCCCGCTCACTAACTTTCCAGACTCCTCTTGGTCATCTCTCCGCAGAACCACCCGTCGCATACTCCTTTACTTATTTTCTCTCATTTTCTCACATTAACACCCCATGGATCCTCTGCAGAACCTACTCGGCACCCTTCCAAGCGCCGCTCGGCAATTCTCTCCATACTCCGCTCAATCACTTTCCGCGGACTGCCCAACTATACCTGAGGAATCCTGAATCTGTTTTCTTTGTTTGTTCTCACTTTTCTTTCTCCTTTGCTCATGGATGTTCCTTGAGTTTTTCACATATTTCCACCATCATATACTAAGCTAATCCAGGTCGCAGGACCCTTCAGAATCATCTCCTAAGTCCTAACATAGCATTTCTAACATAATTTATCATAAGGCATACAAGCACATAAACACATACAGCAAACATAAGCTACCAAGGGGTGACCAAGCCAAGTTTACCCACCTGTAGAAAAACCTGGTGGTGGTGAGGGAAGCTTAGAGTGAAGTCCCACAAGCCTTGTTGTTCCAAAGCTTGAGCTTCTCCTTTCTCCAAGGTGAACAACTTCGAATAAGGTGGAGGGGGAAGAGGTTGCCCCTCTTGATTTTGGAAGGAAGAAAATGAACAAGGATGAGGAGACTTGAGGGGCTGTGCTTCGGTTCTTGGAAGGTGGAGGAGGGTGGCAAGAATGCCTGGCTTGAAGCTTGATGTTGGGTGTTCTTGGAGCTTGGCTTGGTGTGTGTTTTTAGAGAAGGTGGAAGAGGAAATTTCATTTGTAAATTTGGGGAAAAGGAGCTCGGTTTGGGGTGGCTGAATGGTGAGGTAATTAATTGGATTTTAGGATTTAAAAAAAGGTGATGAATAGTGAAAAGCATGGGCATAGGTATGGCTAGTGTAAGAAAGGTAAGGTGATGTGAGTTTTGGAAGCATGATTTAAGGGATTGGTCAAAAATCCCAACCAAGCAGTGTAGCCCTTTCTCTCCTAGTTCAGCTGCCGAGATTTCATTTTCTCCCGGTCCCGGTTCGCTAGTGTTTTATCGCTCGCAGTCTCGGTGCGTCGTGCACGGTTGTCCGAAAAATATTCCGTTTATACCGTCGCGATCCTTTAATTTCCCCCTACCTAAGGGTGTTAATATTTAAAGGTGTTTGTGAATTTTTCTCCGGAGGATTATTTTCACGAACACCTTTTGCGTGCCAGAAAATTTCATCGGCGAACAACGACTGTTCGCTTGTCTGCCAAACCTCATGCCGCGACACGTCTTATTTCCTAGGGATATTCTACCGATTAGTTTCCCATTTTAATTCCCTAATCATGATTAGAAAATTAATTTAATAATTATATTTACGATTATTTCTCTAAGGAGAAATCGGGATGTTACATTTATCATCACATTAAATTTTTAAAAAAATAACAAAAATAAAGGAAATACTTAGAAAACACTCTCGTTATTTGAACAACAAATTATGGTGCCATCGTAATGTCATTGTATATGAATTCAATGAGTAAGTCTCACAATAAATATAAAATTCAATTTAAAAATTTGTCTTATCCACTATTAAAGTTCTTCAAGTAAACTAATTTTCAGAGAAAGTAAATGAGTGAATTCACTTTCATTATGAAATAATGATTCAACTTGTTTACAATTGGGGGGAGAGTTGGGCTTATACACTAGTACTTTTATAATTAACAAACTAACTAACTTCTTGTTGTTAGAACTAACTTCCAACTAACTCTAATTGAAGCTTATAGTCCTTAACTACCAAGAGAGCTTTCTAGATGATCCTGTATTACCCCCTGCAAGTTGAAACATCTATATTGAGCATGTTCAACTTGGAGAGGATGGACAAGAATGGTGTAGGATGGAGAGCCTTGGTGAGAATGTCAACATGTTGGTTGGAAGAAGAGACAAGAATGAGTTTAATGAGACCACTATCGAGCTTGTCTCTAACAAGGCGACGGTTTATCTCTATATGCTTCATTCTTTCATGGTATTGTAGATTTTGTGCTATTTGAATTGCAGACTTGTTGTCACAATAGATTGGAGCAAAGAGCTTAGGATTGATGTGGAAGTCCTTGAGCATGTATACGAGCCATTGCACTTCATAAACATTGTTGCCAAGAGCTCTATATTCTGCTTTGCTTGAGGATCTAGAAATGGTGCTTTTCTTCTTAAATTTCCATGAAATAAGAGATGAGCTAAGCTAAACCCAATAGTCAATTATGGATTTCCTGTTATCTACACTGCCCACCCAATTAGAGTTGTTGAAATCAGAAATTTTGAGATCAAAGGTTGAAGGGACGAGCAGGCCCTTGCTAGGAGAACCTTTGAGGTACTTAAGGATTCGAATGACATCTTGATTATTTACGTCAGTAGAGGGAGGCAAGATATTAGCTAAGTTGTTGGACAACAAAAGATATGTCAAGTATGGTGGTTGTTAAGTACATTAAACGACCAATTAGTCTTCAGTAACCAGAGATGTCATGTAGTGGATTTCCCATGTCTTAAGAGAATTTAGTGGAGCCAACCATTGGGGTTGTAGCATGCTTGGTGCCAAGGTGACCAAAATCAAATAATAACTTGAGGGTGTACTTCCATTGGCAGAGAGAAATGTCGTAAGGGGATCTAGTAATCTCTAAGACAAGGAAATATTTGAGGTTCTCTAAGTCCTTGATTTGGAATTTTCGATGTAGGAACTCTCTCACTTTCTAGATTTTTGTGAGGCTATTACCTGTGAGCACGACATCATCAACATAGATGAGAAGAGTAATGAAAGTAGATTCAGACTTGTTAATTAATAGAGTGTGGTCAGAGGTGGCTTAAGTGTAATTGATGGACTTGAGTACTGCAAATAAGGTGGTAAACCATTATTGACTAGCTTGTTTAAGGCTATAGAGAGATTTTTTTCGATGACAAATTTGGTTAGGAGCAGTTGGTATGATGCCTGGAGAAAGGGATGTGTATACTTCTTCTTCCGATATGCCATGGAGGAAGGCATTATCAACATCGAGTTGATGGAGAAACCAGTTAATTGCAAGTAAATAGACTATAATTAGCTCACCCACACCATATCTTAAGATACGTATCCCAAATTGATAGTTTCGATACGATTCGTGTTAGTATCTTTATATGACTAAATATCCCAATAGTATCTTAAGTATCTTAATGATATTTGGGATATCTCTACAAGTATCAATATATACAATGTTTTTAAACACTAAAATTTCAAACAAATTTATCAAAATTAATGAGATAAAATAAATTTATAATTTAGAAATTAAAATTTTGAACAAATCAGAATATATAAGATTAAGGGGGCATTTGGTACATTGCTTTTAAAATTACTAGACAATCTAGATTACCTTTTAGAAAGACTACCACTTGTTAAATTGCTGGTAATGTTACATTGTTGTGTTTAGTATGCACGAGTTATGTAACTGAAAATTTACATTACCTTGTTTGATATATAAAAAAGATTATAAGGCAGTATATATTACTTATTATTATTGTTATTACTATTAATACTTTTTATTATTATTATTATTATTTTATTATTATTACTATTATTATTTTTTTATAATAATAATAATAATTATTATATTTATATTTATTTTATTATTACTATTTTTATTATATAATTTATTATTTTATTATTATTACTATTTTTATTATTATTATTATTATTATTATTTTGGATTGCATAGAGATGGGAATCCAGATAGACACCTCCCATTGAGGTAATTTACATTACCAGCAATCATGTCACACTAAACATAGAACTAGTAATCTAGATAGATTACCTCGTACCAAATGCTTCCTAAGGAAGTTTCAACACATAAAACAGATCATGATAGCATACTATTGTTGAATGTACATTACAATTGGACTTCCTCTCCAATACTACTTTAAACTTTACATTTTTAATTATTTAGATATACATTTACATACACACACGTGTGTGTGTGTCTATATATATATATATATNTATTATGATATTTGATACACTACGCTACGATATGCAAAATTTAGAAAATCAATATGTGATATGATACATGATATGACAACTATGTTTATAATATGTTAGTATCATTAATGTTTAATAATATATAAATAAGTCATACTACTAGATTTGGGCCTAAATGAGTAAAAGTCTTTCTGCCCAATTCTGTTGGATTTTTAGGGTTTAATGGGAACCACTTGCCAAGTATAAATAAGTGATGGGGATTTTGGTACCCAACACATCAAAAATCAAATAAGCAATCTCTTTTATATATGAATAACTGCGTTCAAGCCCTGACAAGGAATACAAAAATTTTGGTTCAAAAAAACCAATAACCACAAATCCAAACATCAATTGGTAATATTAATCATCTCCTATTGTATTATGCATCCAATAACCATGAATATCAAACATCAGGATTGTATACAACCCAAATATCAATCATTATCATAGCAAAATTGAGATAGTAAGAATTAATGATTTTCAACAAGTGGTATCAGAGTCATTTATGATTAAGACTTGGTTTGGTAATGTTGTGGCTTTTCAAGAGCTACTAAGCTCTTTGACTCTCAAAAACCTGCTTTCGAAAAGTCTTTGCAATATTGTTTGGTAAAAGAATGAGAAAGTAGCTCTAAATAAACATAAATTATAGGAGTAGTGTTTGGTAAATATATTTTGAATGTGCTCTTTATATCTAAAATTACTATAATAAACATAAACATTAAATAGAGTAATAATGATCATTGAAATCTAAGGTTATATTAGTATTTTAATGTGGTGGATTATTTGGTGCCCCTAAGGACACCCTACCTTCTCCTTCTAAAAGAATACAATTTTAACATTATATCAATTTAGACATTATCAAATAATTATAAGAAAGTTCACAATGAAACTTTAATTTATGTTTGGTTACATAGTTTTTTCAATTTTTATTTTCAAAAATCAAGTCCCCAAATTTGAACTAAAAATATTGAAAAACCCTAAATAACTATGTAATTTGGTGATTCAATTTTTGAATAAAAATTGAGAAAACTATGTAACCAAATATAAATTAAAGTATTATTATGAATATTCTTATAATTATTTAACAATTTTTAAGTTGATACAATGCTAAATTATATTTTTTATATGGAAAAGGCTTGGTGCCCCTAGGGGCACCTAAGAATTCGCCTTTTAATATTTAAAGAGCACAAGTCAACTTTCAAAAGCGATTCATGAGAGCTTCTGAGAGCACCCGTGACTTTTAAAAGTTAACAACAAAAGCATCCCTGCTTTTTATTTATCAAACACAAAAAAAATTGACTTATGTTTTTTGAGAGTAAGAGCAGCCTCTTGAAAAGTTTTACCAAACCAAGCCTAAATCATTGAGAGACACTAAGAGGGCGTTTAACACATTGCCTATCAAGATTATCAGTAATCTAAATTACCTGTCAGAAATATTACTACCTTTCAAACTATTGGTAATGTTACATTGTAGTGTTTGGTATGCATAGGTAATGTTACTAACAATTTACATTACCACATTTTGCATATCAAAAGAATTGTTAGGTAATAAATGTATTTTACCATAATGCACTCTAAATAAAAAATCAAATAAAAATAAATAAAAGAAGAATATAATAATAATTTAAATAAATAAAAATAACCATAATAACAATAAAATAAAAATAATAAAAATTGGTTGGTATATTGTAGTGGTAGTAAAGGTGACAATCACGATGGTGGTGGCAATGGTGGTGATGGGTAGTGATGGTGGCGGCGGCTGCAAGGGTGTAAATAAGGGGCTGTGGTGGTGATGACAACGATTATGGTAGTGGAGGTGGGTCATAGTAGAGGAGTTGGTGATGGATGTGGTGACAATGGTGATGATTATGGTAGTGGTAGTAGAAGTGGTGGTGGTGAGTAGTGGAAGTAGTGATGGCAGGGGCAATGGGTGGTGGTGGCGGTGATGGGTAGTCATAGTGGTGGTGGTTGTGGCAATGACAGTGATGATGGTGGTGGTGGTGGTGATAATGACAATGGTGATGGGTAATGGTAGTGGTGGTGGTTGTGGCGACAACAATGGAGGTGATGGTGGCGTGGTGGTGGTGAGTGGTATATATGTTGGCGCTGACAATGGTGGTGGGAGTTGTAGATGGTGGTGGTGGGTAGTGGTGGTGGTTATGACGATGACAATGGTGACAATGGTGACAATGATGGTGGCAGCAATGGTGGTGGTATGTGGTGGCGACGATTGAAATGATGTGGTAGTGGTGGTAGCGATGGTGGAGGTGGTGGCGCGGTAGTAGTGGGGTGTATGTGTTGGTGGCAACAGGAGTGGTGCGATGGTTGTGGTGGCTCATGGAGAGAGAGGAGATGTTTATGTTAAGGATATTTTTATCAAAATAAAAGTTGATGGATTACCTGAAAGGTGGTAATCCAGATAGACACCTCATTGGGTTAATCCATATTACCACTTTGGAGGTAATGTGATATCTTGGATAATCCGTATTACTAGCAATGTTGTGTAACCAAACAGGTCAATGTGGATTGTCATGTAACTTAATTGCAAGATTATCGATAATTTATCCACATCACCTTATACCAAATGCCTCCTAATTGATTTATCATGTCGATGCTTGGATTTTGAATTAAGTTATGTTAAACTTTTGAAAAGAAAAGAAAAAATTGAGTTTCTGGATATTGATCCCAATTTTGATTTTAATGAAGTCCTATAGACTTTGGATTCAATGTGTAACACCGAAATATGATATGAATCACAAATCGGATTTAGATTAATCTATGTGTTAGTATATGACGTTATTTTTTTTTAATTAACAACGGGGCAGAAATGCCAAGAAAGGAAAAACAAAAAACTACACCCCCATAATACGAGGAATCAAAGTATTCACTTTATCGACATACAAAGAAAGAGAAAAGAAGTTAGACACAACCTCAAAATCATGGAAACCCAAAGGTAAACTATTGCCATACTTTGCCAAGCTATCAGCACAGTAATTTGATTCTCCATAGACATGCTTAACCTGGATAACCCAATCCCCATCAAGGACAACCTGAATAGATTTGATAACGGAGAATAGGGATGACTGGGATCAGGGGGTCATGAATAAAACCCATCATATTCTTGGAGTCCAACTCAAGGATTGCTTGCTGAAAACCCCAAAGGGATGCCCATGAATTGTCATTAAAGGCACCCCAGAGCTCAACAAAAATGACCGACCAAGACCCAAGATAATGGGAGAAAGCAGCAATGAACCTCCCATTATTATCATTGAGAATGCCCTCACAAGTAGCAGACATACCTTGCTTTTGATTAGAGCCATCCACATTCAGCTTAATCCATCCTAGTGGAGGGGGGTCCCATGCAATGAGCAAAATGCAGTAATAATGAATCGCAGACTTAGCTTTATGTAACATACTCTATCCTCTGAAACAAAATTATTTGAGAGGTCCAATGAAGGAATAGCAATATGTTCAAAGACCCAATTGTTTCGAGTTTGTCAGAGAAAGCTAGACGTAGTAGCAAAAAAGAGAGGCCAATTCGCCTCCTTTGTAGACCGAATTCTTGTCGTCAAAATTTCCTTCTCCCAATCCTTAAAGGAGGACTGCATAAAGGAATCAAAGCAAGAATTATGAACAATTCTCTTCCATGTCACTTCCACAACTTTATAGTCATGGAGCACATGGAGCATTGACTCTTCAACAGAACGACAAACAACACACATAGGATCATTTGTCATATATTACTCATTTTAATTCTAAAGCAAAGGAAACCCCTATATATAAAATAATTAGTCCATATCAGAAGGAGTTAGAATCAGTTAAGTTTTCTACAGATACATAATTAAAATTAGAAGAAATAAAGAAAACCTTAGAAAAACTAAATATGCCCCAAACTATCAATATGAATAATAGTGAAGATTATAGCTTAATAAAATATCTCAAAAAAGATACGACTACCCAAAACTTAGGAACTATTATCCAAGACCCTCTTATTCTGATATTCAATTCGAAGAAAGAACCCAATTAGTCTAAACCTCATATAGTGGATCAGACATTGCTGAATGGAATCTGGATGGAATGGCTAAACAACAAATCTACTATCCGAAGGTTTGTGTGTTATACAGATTATGAGATTGATTATATGTCTCCATTGTCTTACTAAGTCATATATTGAATTAAGCCTAAGTTGTTACTAATTTTCTGACTAATCACATAACTGTAAGAGGTATCATGCATATATTAATTATCGATCTAACAAGTCATATAATCATCCACAATCAATAGCATACATATATAAACATATATGACTCGATTGAATGGTAGTGCATACCACAAACTGTTCAACGCACCGGGACCTCCACTCAGTTGGAGTCACTAGAGAGGTAAGACCGACATTGAAAAATTCTTAATTGGGATGCTATAGACACTGGAAATAAAAGACATAGGAATTAAAGACAAACTAAGATCAATAAACAACTTTACTGAATGCGAAACAATGCAATTGGGAACTGCTTGTCAACATTACGAAGCCTTAGAAGTGATGCGACGTTGACGTTGAATAACTCTGAATTAGCCCCAATGCCATTACGACCATGGAGCACTGGTGGTGCAGCCACCTTAAAACCTGAACCGAAGTAAAACTATGACGCAGAGAAAGACTAGGGAGACTTACCAAAAAAGGAAGCGAAGAGGATGTCATTTTCTCTTTTCAAACGTCGCTTTCAAGAACCCATACTCCATGGAGATGACATAACTTAAAGGGAAAGTCCTCACACGGAAAGGACATTCACCAAGTGCATAAGTGCACTAAAGAGAGAGAAAAAGAAAAGTAGAAGTGTTTGCTAATTCAAGGTGTAAGGGAAAAGCTATCAAGGCAGCTCGACATACACACACACACACACATATATGAGGTGATCCACACCACTACCAATAACGTTGGCCGATGTGGAGCTTTTCACTCATGGTGCAATAACTCTCACAGAGCATCATTGTGCTTTGGTCTTAGTGCTATTGCACTCTCAAGACATCAATGCGACGTACCTTGAAACACCCTAACTAGCTAGTCTATGCTTAAGTAGCAAACTTGCTCACTAAGTTGTTATCTACTTTGGTGGAATTATCATTAGCCTTATTTATAGGTTGAAAATATTGCTTAGTTTGAAAATATGGACCTTTTTGAAACTTTATTTCTTGTATTGAAGTACATAAAATAGGAGCCATAACCAATAGCTGAACATTGAATACGAAAGGTAGACATGTAAGCCTATAACATATTATTTCTCTTAAGAAGTTTGGATACATAACAAGCAAGTCAAACAAGTGGTCCTTCAACATATTCATTCATGTTTCATACTATACATAATGATATAATACAAGTACAAGTACTTACTCCTAGAGCTAATAAATACAGTTATGGCTAAGGACTGATGGAAGCTACTTCATTGAGTCCATCTGCACTAATCTGGTACCACAAGTCAGACATCTCTCTCTCTGACTAACCCCTGGCTCCTGAAGTTCCCAGCGAAGGTGTGCTTCTGGGTCTCTGTCCTCTCTGAGCTCAGCTATTTCCTCCTACTCTCGGGTAGTGTCAATGTCGGTGCCGTCCTGATCCTGGGAGTCTTCCTCTGGATCCTCTTCTGGGTCTTCCTCCATGGGATCATCTTCACTCGGGTCCTCTTTGTAACATCCCTGCTAACTGTCCACTTCCATGGTAGCAAGCAATGCTCACAGGGTTGTTATCTGTTATGTCGGGTTACCTTTGGCCCGTATTTTTACCTTTTCAAATATTGCTTACGTGAAAATATGGGTCTGTTTGAAAATTGTTTGTGTGCTTTATCATTTTATAAACTAGGAGTCGTGCGTGATTAAGGAAACATATAACAACAATCGTTAGCGTCTTAACATAATTTAGTTGATAACCAAAGTCAAACATGAAGAATATATACATAGAGTTATAGTCGAGGTCCGTCACAAAACCAAGTATTGTTATGCTAGTACATAGTACACAGAATGTATAGCAGTCCTAGATCTACTACATCATACAAAACATCTGGCATCCGTCGCCTTGGTGCATCGATGAACACCTATCGTTCCTCGGGGGTATTTCCGTTGCGGCTCCTTAGCTACCACGCGTCTCTCTCGTCAATCCATTCGTTGTATACTCCTGGATTCATAACCGAGTGGGGGTGAGAATGCTTAGTCCTCAGTGGGGTTCCTTAACGTTTCCTAACGTTCATTTTCTCGATTATCCTCCAGGCCACCCAGGAGATTTCTAAGTGATCATACATTCTAGACTTCCTACTGTTTATTATCTTTGGCCTAAGTCCTGAGTAGCTTTATCTAATTTACTAGGTAATCGAGGGAATCTAATCTTGCTTTACCTATTTATAGGTTCTCGCGCTTTCTATTCCTGACCGTTTGGGTATCATGTCCTTTGATCACACACCCACGTAACTTAAACATAGGTACTAGTACACGTCTATACTTACCCACTTAACCATTTATCACATATCTCCTGCATGCAAAGCTCTCTCACACATTCTGTCTGTCCGCACTTCCTTTGGTGTGTTCTGTCACAATTTGTCTGTCTACACTTCCTTTAGTGTGTTCAGTCGGTCCATACTTCCTCGTACACCCCGGGCCCGTCAACCCACATGATGGTATACGACCTGCCTTTTCTGCCTGTTCCTCAAGGTAACATGACTCCACCCCCTTACCGGGTGGCGAGGGGTCGCCTTCCTTTGGACTAAGCTGGAAGCGGACCATTTATCTGTTTAATCTTTTTGTCACAATCCCTTTTTGTACCATTGACCATACTCACGTTTATCTTTTCTTTAGACCATACTCTTACTTCCTAGATTCCATTATGATCTCTTAGTCATTAGGTGATACCTTCCAGTGAACTAAGTCCTCATGATGCAGGCTTTAAAAACACAATAGATTCACAGTCATTTGCAAATACAACTTTCTAAGTTTCTATGCTGGTTGGAACCAGTAGGAAAGCTTAAGATCTTAAGTTCTTTAAGGGTTATTCGAGTGGCAAGGTTTTATCACTTGAATAACATAAAAATGTGCCCCTCTTAAGTGTCAAAATATGCTTTTGAAACCTGAGGCCTTCCCACATAGTTACAACCAGTACAGTTATATTTTTCTGACATTAAAATTTTCATAAAATCATTCATACGTTATACTAAACATATTTTCTACATAAAATCTACTGCATTATATTTTCATATAAATATACAGAAAACATTATAATAAACCACATAGACAGTGAGTCTAGGATTACCCACCTCAAAATCCAGTTTAGAAACGGTAGAAGTGATGCAGAAAAATCCCTAATCGTGATAGGGTGATCCCTGCTATTTTTCCAGCGTTCGGTAGTGTAACAGCAGTGCATGAACGAAACAACAAAGAAAGAAAAAGGAGCAAACAGTGAGGAAACAAAGAAAAGGAAACAGTGAGGCGTAATGGCTTTGGGGGGCCTATTTATAGGCAGCCCCCCACCGCCTTATACATATACATATATTTATTATATATATTATTATTATATTATTATTACTATTCACTATTGTTATTGTATTATATAATAATATATTATATACATATATATATATATATATATATATATATGAAAATATCCCTGCCAACCGTGGCAGGGGATATGGATGACCCCCTTGATACAATTTTGATCATGTTTGATCGTATTTTGTCGTTTGCAGTCCCGGTACTTCAGGGTACGACTGTCCGAAAAATATTCCAGACATACTATTATGACTCACTAATTTTTCTTATTACTTATTTAATTTTATTTGGGCATTCTTAAATTTATTTTCATATTAGTGTATTTTACAGACTCCTTTGAGTCGTAATTAAATTTTAATAGTAACCGGAGATCGATTCGAACCTCACAAGACTCCACGAAATCGTCCAATTACTATATTTAGCTAACATTTTAAAGATTAAAGTTAATGATTAAAATTTTCAATCTTATTAATTTATTCTTATTTATTTATTATGCGAAATCTTCGTAAGGGAAAATATCAGGATGTTACACTCTTCCTTAGTAGGTATACGGAGAGGCGAATCCTCTTCTTCTGACTCCTCCTCCTTTGGAGTAGTGGGTGTGCTTGGTGGGGTAGGCAAACCGGGCGGACTCCTAAGAGGCCCTGCTTAGCTCCGTGAAGGTCCTGCCTCGTGATCATGAGCTCGCGCCGCTAGGTAGACAAGATGGATGCGTGGAACTCTCTTCCTGGCGCACTGTCGTGTTCTTGGCACGAAAGAAACTGAATGGGGTCTATTTCCACGTCCTTGCTTTAGGGTGCTGGCTCAATATCATCCACTGGAGCTACAGTAGGCTGAAAGGCAGAATCTTCTGGAATCGAGGGTAACTTTGATTGTGGTTCTGGCGGAGGACTAGGAGGGGGTCCAAAATCCACTAAAAGTTCACAGTCCAGCCGGTAGACTCTTGACATGGCAATGGGTGGATCTACCTGAGTCTCGATGACATCGCCGGTGCTAGGATCCACTAGCATAGTGATTTGTACCAATGAATCTGGTCCTGCTACGGATGGGTTCATTGCTTATTCCTGGAACCATGAAGGAGCAGGGGATGAGAACACGACGTTCTCAGTGAGAAACCTTAATTGTCGTAACTTGTTTTATAATCAATTATGATTCCGCCGCTCAAGGGGTCTCTAGGTGTCACAGACTCACAGTTATACTATAGTCCTACTAGTTATTAATATCCATATTAGACCTGAGCAGCTTTATCTATGTTATTAGGTGACTGGGGAACCTATGCGTTCATTATCTAGGTCATCTGTTCTCTAGTCTAACTCCTAGATCACATATTGTCACGTAATTCGCATAGCTACACTACTGTCTCAAAAACCTCATTTTTTGCAAATCATTTTTTGCTTATAAGCTTCAGCTTGTCTCTACTTATAACCGTGCCCATTTTAATTATAAGCTTCAGCTTACCTCCACTTATACTCATGCTCTATAAGTGTTGACTTATAAGCATCATCTGAAAATCCTCATTTTCTGAAAACCATTTTGATTATAAGTTTCAGCTTGCATCCACTTATAATCCTGCTCTATAAGGCTTGCCTTATAAGCAGTTTTGCCCTTGTCCCTTGTAGCTGCGGCCACACCGCTACCACCACGCTTACAGCCCGCATTGTGACGACCAGACAACGCTCAACCTGAATGGTCTTGACCATGAATAATCGCCAACTACGACTGAGGTTACCACCCTTAGATGGCGTTGGGGTCGGACCTTAGACTCGACCGGGACTTAGACCTTCCCCAAAAGCCGAACCTTGGAACTGCTAGAGGGGGTTTTCTCTCATCATTATCATCATCATGTGCACAATTCAGTCTTTAATGCAACAGTTCATATAAGCACAATTCAATCTCTCAACGCATTCATATACATGGCAATTACAGCTCAATATCTCATGTCATTATCTGCATCATATATCACACCATATTCCCCCAAAGATCATCATTCTATGATTCTAACATATAACTTCACATAACTCATAAATATGCTAAAACAATTTCGTAATAACATTTAGCGGATCCATAGATGATTGCAAGTAGTCTAAAAAGCTTTCTGTTAAATTATGAATTCCTGAATCTTCAGTCTGGTTGCTCAACGTACAAGGCCGCTCAGCACACTCACAGGCCGCTCAGCGCCACCTAGAAGAAATTCAGCTCCAATACTTGCAATTTCCCATGTTCTGCATAGTTTCTTTTACCTAATCTCAAGAGAGTTTCTTCTAACCTTTACCATCATTTTTAACACATATAGATAACATAATTTCATGCTCAAACATCTCCATAAATATAAACCATCCTAATTCTAACAATTATTTCAATAATCACCAAACCCGCAGAAACTTCCAAATTCAAGCATAATCAATTGAAATCTACAAGAACATCAACAAGCAATCAAAACCTAACATATTCTAGCACAAATCATGGCATAATCATCATCATACATCTTAAATCACATAGAAAATGATTCTGTCGGTTTACCCACCTGGAGACTAAGTTCGTCACAAGTCTGTAGAAACCCTAGAGGTCCTGATGCTTGTGTCCGTTGCTACCCAAGTGGTTCTTGAAGGTTAGGGATGAATCTTATTTCTTGGGAAAATGAGGAGTAATTTCTAAAGGTGAAACTATGGAGAAAGATGGTTAGGATTGCCTAGTAAATATCTATGTTTGTATTTTGGCAGAATAACAACAGAGTGTATAAACTGATAGAGTTTCCTTAAGCTTTTATGTCTTCCATTTGAATGAATTTACGAGGGCTATTTATAAGCACCTCATAGCCGAATTCTTCATGCTAATTTGGCTCCAAAATTAACTAAAAATTAGGGAATTATGAGGTCATGTGATGACTAGGCCTATGGTTCACTATGCTTAGTCACAAGTTCATAATTATGTTGAAGTTTCTTGACTAAGCCACTTGGACACCAATTTAGCTGTGTAAATTGGGGCTTGGTCCGAAATGCTTGCTTCTAAATTTTTTAAAGACCAAACTTTGATCAATTTTGGTCGTGTTTGGTCGTTAGTTGTCTCGGTACTTCGCATACGGGTATTCGAAAAATATTCTGATCGTATTCGTGTGACCCACTAATTTTCCTCATATGGGATTTAAGTTAATCTAAGGTATTTGTGAACTTTCTTCTGTAACAGTATATTTTAGAGATACCTTAGATACACCATTACATTGGGATGACAATAAGGATTTATTCTAGTGTCTGTAAAATTTTACGAAACTGAACAGAATTTCTTCTACAAACATTTTAACCTATAAACTTGTGCAAGAACTTGTTTCTCCTATTTAATTTAAAAAATATTTACTAAGTAAAATACGAAATGTTACATACCTGCTACGCCAAACACAATTCCAAGGGTCTCTAAGACCTTGAGACCCTTCATGACCCTTCCTAAGATCTTACTAAACCTTCTCAAGGGCACCTTAAGGTACAAGGTATCACAGATTCAAAGCAGAAGACATTGTGGTCATGTTCCTCCGTAAATATGAAGATTAAGATATGAGAACTGATTATCTTTTTACAAATTTGAAGATAATTTTATTAAGTTGAAAAGAACATATTCTAAATTAAAAAATAATGAATTTAAGAAAATAAAGGATATAAGAACAAGAAGATGGAGAGAGAGTAGTAGTAGTGGGGGTGTAGTGTAGGGACGGAGTGGTCATTTTCGAAGACCTACCCCATCTTTATAACAAACTCACAATCCCCTTTCACACCCACTTGCTTCTCCTTTCTTATTTTCTCTCTCTTTCTCTCTCCTCCTCTCCTTTAGTTTGTGCTCTCCCAATTTCAAGTGAGAGAAAACCTTTCTGTCTTTCTTCTTCCTTAAGTTCTCTTGCCTCTTCCCACACCTTCAACCGTTTCAGTTCCTCTTTTCAGGTAAACGAAATCGATAAACACCGATCGCTATCTTGTTCTAGGGTTAGCTCATTCCAATGATGCCTTTTTTTTTTCTTTTCTTTTTTAGTGTTTTTGCTTTCTTTGGTTCTTGTGTCGGGGTAATTTGTCGTTTTAGGGTTTGTGTATATTTTTTTTTGAAAAGCTGATTATTTTTTAATTTATTTGTATTTGTTTCTGGGGGTTATGATTCCGTAGATCTAGTGTCTATGGACTGTGGTAGATGTCGCTGTTGATGATTCTGGGCTCTCTGATCTGCTTCTGATTTTGACGATTGCTATGTTTTTTTGTCGCTTTCTGTTCCTCCCGGTAGCGAGGTTATTTTTTTTTACTTTTCTTTTTCTTTTTTTTTTTGTTGTTGTGGGGGTTGGAAGAGGTAACATACTGCTTATGTTTCAGATCGTTCTGTTCTTTCTTTTTTCTTGTGTTTGGTGATTTGGGTTTCGGTGGGTTTTCTCTGATCATGGTGTTGTTAGGGTTTGGTTTTGGTTGCAATGTGTGTGGTGGAGACGGGTTGATTTTGTTTCCATGTGTTTTTGATGCACACCTCTTTTCACAAGAAATCTTTTGTTTGGTCTGTGTTGATCTTTTGCTTCTGTGAGTGGAGGAAAAGGGCCTCTGTAATTTGGTTGCTTATTGTGTTCTTTTTTGTGTTATATTTGAAGTATTTCAACTTGAAAACGCTGGTTCTCTTGGTGTTCTATGAGCTCACATGTTGTTTTGTGTTTATTGTTCACCTGAGTTTTGTTTTGTTTGGTTTGACTGAGGCTACAGTTAATGACATGACGTGTCAGAAGGTCATTTTTCTACTGATATAAGGAAATGTGTGGGTTGAGTGTTTTCTGGGTGCATCCTTTGTATGGTGTTTTAATTGGGTAAAAATGTTGCTAGCTTATGTTGTTTATGTGCTCATATGTAGCCACCTTCGAAGTGATCCATTCACATTGGCAATGTTGAAAATAGTGCTTGCATTTTGTTCTGGTATTACTACTCACAGGCAGTAATATTTTCTTTTTGTATCATGTGTGCAGTGTTCATCATGGTCAGAAAGAGGAGAACTGAAGGACCTAGTGGGGGTGAAAGCTCTGAGGCTCAACGCCCTGCTGAAAGGAGTGCTCCACCCCCACAACAGGCTCCTCCTACAGGAGGGCCAGGACCACAAGGGGGAGGTAGGAGTTGGGGTCCCCAAGGAGGACGTGGGGGATACGGAGGGGGCCGTGGTGGGCGCGGAATGGCTCAACAGCAGTATGGTGCCCCCCCTGAGTACCAAGGTAGGGGGAGAGGTGGGCCTCCTCCGCAAGGGTATCCTCAGCAAGGGCATCCTCAGCGTGGAGGATATCAGGGTGGCGGATATGCTGGGGGTCGTGGTGGCAGTGGTGGTGTGGGCGGTGGTCGTGGAGGACACCCTCAGCAGTATGGTGGCACATCCCGGCCCCAGGTTCCCGAACTGCACCAAGCTACCCCCCCAGTTCAGTACCAAGCTGTGATGACACCTCCGCCTACATTATCTGAAGCCAGTTCTTCTTCCCAGCCCCTGGAGATGTCCCCAGTAGAAGAGCAAATGGGGCAGATGACAGTTCAATCAGAAGAGGCTCCTACTGCTCCACCTGCCAGTAAATCGTCATTGAGGTTTCCCCTTCGCCCTGGGAAGGGTAGCTACGGCACGAAATGTGTTGTCAAGGCTAACCATTTCTTTGCTGAGTTACCAAAGAAAGATCTGCATCACTATGATGTAAGTTCCAACCTTCAATGGTTGCAAAAAATTTCTTACTCCTTCATCAGTATAACGTGTAATTTAGTCTGCTGCTGTTGGTTGCCTAGGTAACAATCACTCCAGAAGTGCCTTCAAGAGGCGTGAGCAGAGCTGTTATGCAGGAGCTGGTGAGGCTGTACCGCGAATCTCATTTGGGAAAGAGACTTCCTGCTTATGATGGGCGAAAGAGCCTATATACAGCTGGTCCATTGCCCTTCATGTCGAAGGAGTTTAGGATCACCCTAATTGATGAAGATGATGGAACAGGAGGGCAGAGGTTTGTTTCGTGTTTATTGCTAACTTTGTCTGTGTTTAATTTCTTAATTGCTCGCATTTAATCTTTTGATAGTATTTCAACACAGGAGGGAGAGAGAGTTCAAAGTTGTAATAAAATTTGCTACCCGAGCTGACCTACACCATTTAGGTCTCTTTTTGCAAGGGAGGCAAGCGGATGCACCTCAGGAAGCTCTACAGGTTCTTGATATTGTTCTGCGGGAGCTCCCTACTTCCAGGTTCTTGATATAGTTCTTTTCATTTCTGTGTAGTACATTATGGTTCACCTTGTGTCTGATTTTACTAACTGGAATTTTGAAATTGTAGGTACTGTCCTGTTGGAAGATCATTTTATTCACCTGATCTGGGCAGAAGGCAGCCATTAGGTGAGGGGCTAGAGAGTTGGAGAGGATTCTATCAAAGTATTCGTCCCACTCAGATGGGACTTTCTCTGAACATTGGTATGTTAGCATTGTATCATTAGTTCTCTTTGATGTCATAAGCATGTTTTGTAGATTCTCTGTACTTTATTTTTCCTGTATCAATCTTTGTGGGAGATCAATTTTTATGAAGGAACATGCTTAAATTTCACATTTGGATGTGCAGATATGTCCTCCACTGCATTTATTGAGCCATTGCCTGTCATTGACTTTGTTACTCAGCTACTGAATAGGGATGTCTCTGCTCGACCACTTTCTGATGCTGATCGTGTTAAGGTCAGATTTGGTTGCCAATCAAGTTCTTTGTGACATGTACATTTAATATAACAATGGGTTTTAATTTTACATTCTGTCATCTGAAAATTCTGTGCAATGTTAGTGGAGCATTAATTTAGTAGTATAATAATGACACACCAGTGTGCACACACTTATTATTTTTATTTTTCATGCATATGCCAAGTTCATTTTCATTTGCATTTGATTGTCAAGTATTCGTGATTAGCATTGATTTAACTATTTCTTTCTATTTCTGAATGACAGATCAAAAGGGCACTCCGAGGCATCAAAGTTGAAGTAACTCACCGAGGAAATATGAGAAGAAAATATCGCATCTCGGGTCTGACTTCACAGGCTACAAGAGAGTTGACGTAAGTAGTGACCTGATATGTTTTCAAGCAATGCAGAAATTCAACAGCTGACTTTTTTTTTTTGTGAATAATTTTAGATTTCCTGTGGATGAGAGGGGAACGATGAAATCTGTCGTCGAATATTTCTATGATACATATGGTTTTGTCATTCAGCATACTCAGTGGCCTTGTTTGCAAGTCGGCAATACACAGAGGCCAAACTATCTTCCAATGGAGGTAAAAGATTTCATGAGTCCTATGTGTATTGCTGTTGTATGTAGGTGTGCCTTTACTGACAGGTTGTCTTGTTTGCAGGTATGCAAGATAGTAGAAGGCCAACGGTATTCCAAGAGGTTGAATGAGAGGCAGATTACTGCTTTGCTGAAAGTTACATGTCAGCGACCTGTTGAAAGGGAGCGTGATATCATGCAGGTCTGAACAATGTTGTCTACGCGTCGTATTCTATCTCTTTACATTCATGTTGCAGCATATCATTTAATATATTTTAACTGTTGATTGAATATGTCCTGTATAGTTTCATCACTTGTTTGTGTTTAAGTTTCTATTGGATAGAATAGGGCCATCTGTATATTGCCTTCTTTGCTGCTAATGTGCTGTAAGCTTTCTCTGTTCAGACAGTACATCACAATGCTTATCATGAAGATCCTTTTGCTAAGGAGTTTGGGATAAAAATCAGTGAAAAGCTTGCTCAAGTTGAAGCACGCGTCCTTCCTCCACCTTGGGTATTTTTCTGTAGATTTTCTTGATATATATAGTTTTTTTTAAAATTTTTTTTTTGTTTGTAACTTCTTTTTCCATGGAAAGTGACATTTTGTTCTCTGCAGCTCAAATATCATGATACTGGTAGAGAAAAGGATTGCCTCCCTCAAGTTGGCCAATGGAATATGATGAACAAGGTGAACTTTGTTTGGTTTAAGCTGGCTGCAACTGTGTGCTAAAATAGTACTCTCTCCACTAATAAGTATCTTTTATAACTAGATACGTTGAGTGAACAATGTATCTAGAAGTCAAAAACCGTCACTTATTAGTGGATGGGAGGTAGTATCATTATTCGTTTTATGCCTTTCCATTTCATCATTAGTCAGTGTAATATTCTTGGCTGGAGTTTTTGCTCACATTTTTGGTAGGGGGTGGGGCGGTGGAGAAAGTGCTCTATTTGAGGATTTTACCCCATTGGCAGTAGTTGCGTATAAGATGTGTTGAGTAAATTATAGTGAAAATTTGGAAGGTGGAGTGGGATGTATGATTCAGTTTTATCTTTAATATAAATAACTTGAATAGAATGGTGTTGTTTTGTATTTAGTTTGTTGCAAATTTTCTAATTTAAACAAGCAAAGCTGGAAAGGATCCATAATGTAATTGTGATGCATCTTATTTGCTCTTACTATGGGATTCATATTGTATTTGTAAAGTTTACTGTTCTTGTTGATTGAACTCTGAATAATCTTTTTGCTGTCTATGATTATTTCAGAAAATGGTTAATGGGGGAACAGTCAATTACTGGTTATGTATTAACTTTTCAAGGAATGTTCAAGATAGTGTTGCCCGCAGCTTTTGTTCTGAACTTGCGCAGATGTGTCATATATCTGGCATGGTATATATATATATAGATACACACACACACTCCACTCAAACTTTTTGTTGAGGCACAGTTTACTTGCATATCTGATTTTGCTGTTGAATGTGATCAGTCATTCAATCCAGATCCTGTAGTGCCTGCAATGAGTGCCCGTCCTGACCAAGTGGAGAAGGTTCTCAAGACTAGGTATCTTGATGCCAAGAGCAAACTGCCTGGAAAGGATAAGGATATTGATTTGCTCATTGTTATCCTTCCTGATAATAATGGGTCTCTTTATGGTAACAATGATGCATTGACTTATCTATGTATCTTTTTTATACTACATATCACCATTGATCATATTATAGTGTGTTTTAATTCGTTATGTGATTTGATATGCAGGGGATCTCAAACGAATATGTGAGACTGATCTTGGACTTGTTTCCCAATGTTGTTTAACGAAGCACGTCTATAAAATGAGCAAGCAGTATCTTGCAAATGTTGCTTTGAAAATTAATGTTAAAGTAGGAGGAAGGAACACAGTGCTTGTTGATGCACTATCACGGCGCATCCCCCTAGTTAGTGACAGGCCCACAATTATCTTTGGTGCTGATGTGACACATCCGCATCCTGGAGAGGATACAAGTCCATCAATTGCAGCCGTACGTTTCTTAATTTAGGTCCAACTGGCTGCTTTACATTTTTTGACTTGAAATAAAATCTTGTATGCCATTTACAGGTTGTGGCTTCCCAAGATTGGCCGGAGATTACAAAGTATGCTGGTTTGGTTTGTGCCCAAGCACATCGACAAGAGCTCATCCAAGATCTTTTCAAACAATGGCAGGATCCAGTCAGAGGAACATTGACTGGTGGAATGATAAAGTACTCTCTATCTCTCCCTCTCATCTTATGTGAGCTTGGCACATACGTTTGGGTCCCATATTTTTTTTTTAAATTTCATTAATTTCACTTTCATAGTTATTCTTATTTAATTAATTATTCAATTTTTGCAGGGAATTACTCATATCTTTCCGGAGGGCTACAGGGCAGAAGCCACAGCGAATCATATTTTACAGGTAGTTTAATGTTCCCAAGCTTTCCTAATCAGATTGATGTGTTTCATATGGGCATGATTTTTCTAAAATATTGTTTACAGGGATGGTGTCAGTGAGGGGCAATTTTATCAAGTTTTATTGTTTGAGCTTGATGCTATCCGAAAGGTGAAGACGTTTTACTTTCTTCAACATTGCTGAATAATTATTATATGATAATTTTGACTTCTCACTGTAAATGTTGCTTGATGCCAGGCTTGTGCATCCCTGGAACCCAATTATCAGCCTACTGTGACTTTTGTGGTGGTGCAAAAGCGCCATCACACTAGGCTCTTTGCCAGCAACCACCATGACCGGTCTTCTATTGACCGGAGTGGGAATATATTGCCTGGTATTTGCCCTAACTTGATGTACTTAAACTTTATTACCTTGCACCATAAGTTTTATGCAGAAAACACCAACTAGAAACGGAAACCTTGCAGGCACTGTTGTGGACTCTAAAATCTGCCATCCTACTGAATTTGACTTCTATCTCTGTAGCCATGCTGGAATCCAGGTGAACTTTCATTCCTTATTATTTCGTTATTGTGGAAAATTTGATGTCAAGTTATGTTCTCGTGTGAAAATGTTACCAGGGTACGAGTCGTCCTGCTCATTACCATGTGCTGTGGGATGAAAACAATTTCACAGCTGATGCTTTGCAGATGCTCACAAACAACCTGTGCTACACGTAAGTATTAAGGAGATGGAGAATTTGCCTTGTATTTCTATGTTTTGTTCTTTGTTTGCTGTTCTTTAAACTAATTGTTACACTATTACCACCTTACAATACCTTAAATGTGATTTCATTTACTATTTCGGCAGTTATGCAAGATGCACCCGTTCTGTTTCAATTGGTGAGTTCCCTCAGTGCAGAATGATAAGTTTGGTGGAAGATGCATGTGCATTTGTGTGTATGTAGCTAACAAGATGTGTTGTTTTTGTATTGTGCAATTGCAGTGCCCCCTGCATATTATGCGCACTTGGCTGCATTCCGGGCTCGCTTCTATATGGAACCTGAAACTTCAGATAGTGGGTCCATGACAAGCGGTGCTATGGCTGGTCGTGGAATGGGTGGTGGTGGTGCTGGACGTAGTACACGTGCACCTGGTGCCAGTGCTGCCGTTAGACCCTTGCCATCCCTCAAGGACAATGTCAAGAGGGTCATGTTCTATTGCTGAAAAAAATGTTCCGAGATATATTTGATATGTTTCAAGTTATGAAGTTACCCGTTAATGTTTTATTTTGTTGGGTTGGTTTGGTTTGAAAGAATCTTGACGACATTGCGAGGCGTGTGCCTTGTTTTTTTAAAGTTTTTCTGAGACATCTGTCATCGTGAATCCTACTGTCACAGACTAATTTCGTTGAAATTTGTGCCAGGTGTTATTGTTGGACTTTTAATTTGTGTTGTCATTTGAATTATGATGTTTAGAATGGAATGTGGGTTGTTTTTGTCATGTCACCTGCAAACCCCCGTAGATGCATGCCCCAGGTAAAACCAATTTATTTTGATCAGCTTTGTTCTTCTATTGTTTGTAGGATGTTGATTTAGTTTATTAGTTTATGCCGAAACCAGAGAGACTAGGAGCTCCTACCTTAGCTTACTCCGCGATCAATCTGCTGTTTTGTGGTTTGGACAAGTCCTTTTATATTTACGGAGGCCGGCCTAGAACTATATTTTTTTTTTTTACTTAATATTATTTTTGTTTACTATAATTTTTTACACTTATCCTTTTATTAAATAATTAATTTTTTACATTCTTTATCCTCGGCCGCTGAAGTGTAGCAGCTTCGCTCTTACCTGTGGGTAGTTCATAATGTTTAATTTTGGGATGCCGTATCTTTTTGCTGCTTAAACGAGCACGTTTCTTTAATCTGCTAATCACCGTTTTTATTATAAAAAAGAATAAATAAGCGACTTCCTACGAACGATCATTCATTCTGGACTATTTTTTCTTCCATGCTTACATGCTTTGCTTATTTTTATTCTTCCATGAATACATTCTTTGTTTATTTTTATTTTCAATGTGAGACATTGTTGTCAATGTTCTGTTATTTTTCCACGTAATATCCTCTTAACATTTTATCTTTATGATTTTCTATTATCAAATTAAGGTTTGATTATAGTTTCTTGGTATAGGATCAATCCTATACGAAAAGTTAAAAGACTTCTTTAAGAAAAATAACTATAGGACTAATACTTAAATTGGTAAAAGTTATAAGGATCAATAATTAATTGTACGGACCAAAACTAAAATTTTGACACCACAAAGACTAACGTCTAAATATATAAAAAAAGGACCAAAAACTGTTTAAACCTCAAGTAAATTTCATTTTTCCTGTTCTTTCTTGTATGCGCCATCTGTAAACCTTTTTTTTTTTTTTTGTTTCAGTCCTAAATAAAAATAAGTTATAAAAGTTAATTGACACGTATTTCTTTTATTTATATTTTGTACCTTCATTCGCACTATAGAAAGATTATCTTGTGTAGTGTAAACTGGGTGCTGATTTGATGCAATACCAAAATGTTGTTTATTGTGCAACTGATTTCATGTTGGACAAAACTCAAAGTTTCATTTGATCCATTTATTCAGTTAAAGAATAACATATAAACCATATAAATCCAAAAACTGCTCAAGGAGAACGTGTTTCATTTTAGATGGAATAAAGAAAAGAACAACAACATTAGTACATTACCTTAAAGGAGGACAAATTCATGTTGCTTAAACATTCTTTGCCTCCACTCTTAAAACAAATAGCAACAAAGGGAAATATATCACCATTTGCTTTCTCCCCATGACCATATATATTCTTTTCTTTCAGACAAATGATAACCATAATACATTCCTTTTTATTATTCAATGCCACCCTCCAAGGTCAATTTCAATTATAAATATCATCACCACATGGTCCATACAACATGCTGAAAACTACTCTTCCTCTCCTTTAACAACTTGAGTACTATTTTTCTTTCTTTTTTCAAATTTAATTACTACTATTGCTAAAATGGGTTCAAGCTCAAGTCCTGTGTTGAAGAGAATTGATACAATTGCAGATAGCATGCCAGATGCCTTGAGGCAGAGCCGCTTCCATATGAAGAAATGCTTTGCCAGGTACCATATGTCACATACATTGGCCGCGTTTGGATAAACTTTTTTCTTTTTCTTTTTTAAATGTATTTTTTGTCACAACTAAACTTTTTAAAGAAGCGTTAGGGTATGGTATATCAAAACAAGATATAAGTTAAATATGATAATTTTTTATACTAGTATATGAAGTTTGCTAGACTCTATCTAGTCTGACCCAAGCTGGGACAATCTATTATGGCATAAAACTTATATGACGTTAGTTTTTTTTTCTATACGCAAGACTTGAGTTAGATACCTTACTTTAGGAAAATAAGTGTCGAACCGCCTATAAGTTATAAGTTGCATATAATTTAATCGCAATGAAATCAGTACCATGTAACATTGTCTGTATTGTAATGTCTTTTACACGTCCACTATGCAATCATATTTCATAACACTAACCTGCTTCTCACAAAAACACAATTAATCGTTCAAAAAGCTTATGCCAATAAACACAAACTTAAGAAGTGATTGTTCTTCTATACAAAAGAAAAGTACTTTTCTTGTAAGAAAAAAGGCATAGACAATTTTACCACTTTTTTTTTTATTCAATGGAAAAGGACAACCTTACCATTTTGATATTGTTTGTGTTCCGCTTTCATATTCTTCTACGTTTTTTTCTTTTTGTTCATGGGATGAGAAATATGGAACAGGTTTGTTGCAAGTGGGAAAAGGTTAATGAAGCAGCAACATCTAATGGAGGATTTGGAGAGAGTAGTAGAAGACAGAGTTGAGAGGAACAAGCTTTTGGAGGGCTTGTTGGGTTACATCCTCAGCCGCACTCAGGAGGCAGCTGTTGTTCCGCCACAAGTTGCTTTCGCTGTGAGGCCGAATCCCGGCTTCTGGGAATTTGTCAAAGTGAATTCAGATGATTTGCAAGTTGAAGGTATTGAGGCCACTGAATACTTGAAATGCAAGGAAATGGTTTTTGATGAGAACTGGTAAGTGAGTGAGTGGTGCTGATCTTTGAATTTGAAGCCTCCTTTTTATTATTAGTTCTGTTTGTTTTTATCTCTTTTTATTTAGAGAGTGATTCTCAAAATCAATCCAAAGTGAAGAGTTTTATGACTACCAAACATAAACCACTTTCCATCAAACTCAGTATGATTTCAATCAATTTTGCAAAAGGAGAAGAGAAAAAACACACACACTCAGAATGATGAAAATGCTGAAGCACGAGTCGCATGTGCAGGGCAAATGATGAGAACGCTTTGGAGATAGATTTTGGGGCTATTGATTTCACGACCCCTCGCATGGCTCTTTCGTCTTCTATTGGAAATGGGCTAAACTTCACTACCAAGATCCTGGCCTCAAGGTTGAACGAAACCTGCCAAAGTACAAATCCATTGCTCGATTACTTGTTAAGCCTCAACCATCAAGGAGAGGTAAATACAAGTGCATGAGAATATGAGACCATCAAATTTTGGAACAGTTTACAAACCAGAAAACTAAGAGAAAGTTGACTAACAATGAGCGCATGTTTACTTGACGATTTGTAGAATCTTATGATCAAAGACACTCTGAATACCTTGCCAAAGCTTCAGGCAGCACTGAAAGTAGCTGAGTCTTATGTTTCTGCACTCCACAAAGACACACCATACCGGAGTTTTGAAGAGAGGTCAACATCTAACTCTTTTACCTTTATGCCCCCCATTTTGGTATATCAAAATGAAGAAACATCATAGCTGAAGTACATGTGAACCTTTCCGTAATTGACAACATCTATTACTGTCAGCAGGTTCAGGGAATGGGGGTTTGATAAAGGGTGGGGAAACACTGCAGAGAGGGTTAAGGAGACAATGAGGATGCTTTCTGAGGTTCTAGAAGCTGCAGACCCAGTGAAGTTGGAATCTCTCTTCAGCAGGCTTCCAAATATGTTCAACATTGTTATTTTCTCTATTCATGGCTACTTTGGCCAAGCAGATGTCCTTGGATTGCCAGACACTGGAGGCCAGGTGTGAAAATCCCCTCCTACAATCCTACTCCAATATTAGAATTTTCGACCTATAGAACGAGTTGGCAAACTCGGCTCATTAACTCTTGGATGAATGAGTAATCTGTATTCAATTTATCTTAAGCAACAAACACCCTTGAATCCTCTGTCTGTAGTGTTATTCTTAAGAACTCCTTCTGTATACTCATATAGATCACTTTTGAAATTTAGATACATCCTTAAATCAATATATCTAGAAGCAAATATCAATATATCTAGATGCAAATTGCATCGAAATATACATTGATATAAGGATGTATCTAAAAATCAAAAGTGACCTATATGAGTGGACGGAGTAGGGAGTATATAAAGTTGGCTATTTTTTCAAAACGAATAATCTTTTCTTCTTATAGGACTGCTTTTTTCTAACAGGTAGTGTATATTCTTGATCAAGTAAGGGCCTTAGAGGAAGAGTTATTGCAAAAGATTAAGTTGCAAGGACTTAATGTGAAGCCCCAGATTGTTGTGGTAGGTTACTTAAGTACTAGCCTTAGAGCAATTACAAAAAAAAAAAAAAAAAAAAAAAAAAAAAAAAAAAAAAAAAAAAAAAAAAAAAAAAAAAAAAAAAAAAAAAAAAAAAAAAAAAAAAAAAAAAAAAAAAAAAAAAAAAAAAAAAAAAAAAAAAAAAAAAAAAAAAAAAAAAAAAAAAAAAAAAAAAAAAAAAAAAAAAAAAAAAAAAAAAAAAAAAAAAAAAAAAAAAAAAAAAAAAAAAAAAAAAAAAAAAAAAAAAAAAAAAAAAAAAAAAAAAAAAAAAAAAAAAAAAAAAAAAAAAAAAAAAAAAAAAAAAAAAAAAAAAAAAAAAAAAAAAAAAAAAAAAAAAAAAAAAAAAAAAAAAAAAAAAAAAAAAAAAAAAAAAAAAAAAAAAAAAAAAAAAAAAAAAAAAAAAAAAAAAAAAAAAAAAAAAAAAAAAAAAAAAAAAAAAAAAAAAAAAAAAAAAAAAAAAAAAAAAAAAAAAAAAAAAAAAAAAAAAAAAAAAAAAAAAAAAAAAAAAAAAAAAAAAAAAAAAAAAAAAAAAAAAAAAAAAAAAAAAAAAAAAAAAAAAAAAAAAAAAAAAAAAAAAAAAAAAAAAAAAAAAAAAAAAAAAAAAAAAAAAAAAAAAAAAAAAAAAAAAAAAAAAAAAAAAAAAAAAAAAAAAAAAAAAAAAAAAAAAAAAAAAAAAAAAAAAAAAAAAAAAAAAAAAAAAAAAAAAAAAAAAAAAAAAAAAAAAAAAAAAAAAAAAAAAAAAAAAAAAAAAAAAAAAAAAAAAAAAAAAAAAAAAAAAAAAAAAAAAAAAAAAAAAAAAAAAAAAAAAAAAAAAAAAAAAAAAAAAAAAAAAAAAAAAAAAAAAAAAAAAAAAACCACAAATTATGTCTTTATATAAGGCTTTTAACACTAATGTTTCATGCACAGATTACTCGTCTTATACCAGATGCCAAAGGGACTAAGTGCAACCAAGAATTGGAACCTATCATCGACACTAAGCACTCTCACATTCTTAGGGTCCCTTTCTGGACAGAGAATGGGGTTCTTCGCCAATGGGTGTCGCGCTTCGATATCTACCCTTACTTAGAAAGATTTGCTCAGGCATGTCCAATCATATCTTTCATTTCATTCATCGCTCCAACCTCTTCCATCTTAAGACACAAGAGGAAGAAAAATAATAAAAATAATGCAACATCTAATGTATATACTAAATATTGCTCCTTTTTGTTCATGTATCTTTATCATCAAACAGGATGCTACAATCAAGATTCTTGAACACTTGGAAGCAAAGCCTGACCTCATCATTGGAAACTACACTGATGGAAACTTGGTGTCATCCTTAGTGGCTAGTAAACTCGGAGTAACTCAGGTTGATTCCATTACCTATAGCTTTGATGTAGACATAGAGTTTTAGTAGTAGTGTGCAAATTATTTTCCCATTAGCACTTGAACTAAAACTTGTTACCCTTAAATAAATGAAGGCAACAATTGCTCATGCTTTGGAGAAGACCAAATATGAGGATTCAGACGCTAAATGGAAGGAGTTTGATGAGAAATACCACTTTTCAAGTCAGTTCACAGCTGACATGATCTCAATGAATTCAGCTGATTTCATCATAACCAGCACATATCAAGAGATTGCTGGAAGGTATACAAGGCTTTCCTTTCTGAGCCATATATTCTCATAAACTCTCTTGTGATTAATATTGGAGTAAACCATCAAATTAGGTCTCAGAGGTTACTGAAGTTGTCAACAATCGATCAAATTAGTCCTTAAGAGGGGGTTTCAAAGCTCCAAGGACGAATTCAAAGTTGGTTACCAACTTTGAGGACTAATTTGATGGTTTACTCCTTAATGTTGCTAGGAAACTAAGTTCATTATTTTGTTTCATCAGTGCGCACAGGCCCGGACAATATGAATCACATACTGCATTTACCATGCCTGGACTCTGCCGTGTGGCGTCCGGCATCAATGTATTTGATCCAAAGTTCAACATTGCTGCCCCTGGAGCTGATCAATCTGTCTACTTCCCTTTCACCGAAAGAGATCAGCGGTTGGCCTCGTTGCACCCTGCCATTGAAGAACTACTTTATAGTAAGGATGACAACGAAGAACACATGTGAGTCCGTCGAGTCTTTGGAACTTGTTTTGCTTCCATCTTATGCAATTGCATTTTATTATATTATTGGAAACATGTCACTGTGATGACCTAATTGAAACTAAAAATGTGTTTGGCACAGAGGATTTTTGGAAGACATAAAGAAACCAATCATCTTCTCCATGGCTAGGCTTGACAAAGTGAAGAACCTTAGTGGCCTAGTTGAGTGGTATGCAAAGAACAAGAAGCTGAGGAGTTTGGTGAATCTTGTGATTGTTGGAGGATTCTTCAATCCATCCAAATCCAAAGACAGAGAAGAGATATCAGAAATCAAGAAGATGCATTCCTTGATAGAGGAATACCAACTCAAGGGCCAGTTTAGATGGATTGCGGCGCAGACCGACCGCTACCGAAATGGGGAGCTTTACCGGTGCATTGCGGATACAAAGGGAGCTTTTGTGCAGCCAGCACTGTATGAGGCCTTTGGTCTCACAGTCATTGAGGCAATGAACTGTGGATTGCCAACTTTCGCAACCAATCAGGGAGGCCCAGCAGAAATTATAGTTGACAGGGTCTCGGGGTTTCATATTGACCCTTACAATGGGGATGAATCAAGTAACAAGATTGCTGACTTCTTCGAAAAATGCAAGACTGATTCTGAGTATTGGAATAGCATGTCAAAAGCCGGTCTTCAGCGAATCGAAGAATGGTAAGTTTTTTAATTGGCAAGTGTGTAATAAAGGCCGGTACAGTGCACGAGGCTCCCATCTGATGGGGGTGTACAGAAGGTAGGTAGATGCACGCAGCCTTACCTCTCTGTAAATGGAGAGGCTGTTTCCAGGGTTCGAATCAGGGATCCAGAGACAACAACCTTACTGTTATACTAGTCTCACCCTCATCTAACTAGCAAATGTACTTTTTTAACAAAATTCAAGGGTGGATTTCTTAGTTCGTTTCCTTTTACTTGCAGCTATACATGGAAGATATATGCGAACAAAGTCCTGAACATGGGGTCAATTTATGGATTCTGGAGAAGGTTGAACAAGGAGCAAAAGTTGGCGATGGAAAGGTACATCCACATGTTCTACAATCTCCAATTCAGGAACTTGGTAAGTTCTTTCTTTTGGCACATAGGGTACCGTCCTTTCTTCTAAATTCAATAATTTTTGAAAACTTATATGGAAAGTTTTTCATTGCATTGCAGGCAAGGAATGTTCCAATTCCTGGTGAGGCACCCCAGGAATTTACACCAATGTCAATGACCACACCAAAAAAAACAGCACTAGAAGCACCACCTAAGCCTCAGGTCTTGGGGCCTCTTGCAATACCTCAAAACCTATTAACAGCACCACCTCGCAAAGTTAAACCTCACATAACCCCAAGGTAAGTCAATTTGTACAAGTAGAGCTAGATGTCAGTGTCCAAACTGAAAAATAAAATGCAATTTACACCAAATGAGTATTTTCATTTAAATCATGTTTTGAAGCTAAAGTAAACATTCAAAAAATGTTAAGAGAGCCAGAAATTTTGCGATAATTTAACTGCTAAAATAATGCGGCATGACTACTGATTCTTGGATAAATAAGTGAGTCGTACTACTTTATCAAAGATTTTTGTTATATTTTTATGACTTTGTAGCATTATTAAACTTAAGAAAACTTAAGTGACATGAATGACTATTTCCATAAAATTTTCATAAATCTCTCAATTTTGATTGTAGCATTTGAGAAAAATATGTCCAAAGATTTTGGATGTATTAGTCTTTTTGTCTAAGCCCTAATTAACTCAAGAGGTTCTCATCATTTTGCAGGGTTGAAGGTTCAGGTAAGGGATTAACTGCCTCTGAAGAAGGTAGCCGTGGAGGCTTTGGATTAAGGTGGTGGCTTGGCGTCATTGCTTTTGTGTTCATGCTTCATTACCTCTTGCAGAATTTGGACAATTTATTCACATGGGAGCAGTGATTCAGATATAATCACAATCAAACGTAAATGTAATTTTTAGTTTTTAAGTCAAAAAAATAAATATACCTTTGTATTCTATCTTCTTGTAAATTATTTCAGTGGTAATTAAATAAGAGGTGTCATTTGTTGCAAGTGGCTTTGTGAATTGAAAACATTGACAATCCTAATTATTCACATATGGATGATTCATCATGTTACACATCATGTCTTTATTCTTTTACAAAGTATACCAAATCATAACTCAGAATAATCCATATAAAATATAGGTTGAATAGATATTAAAAATTCAAGTTATGAAAATTTTATTATGGTTTCCCATTGGTTAGTTAGGGGTTACAGTCACGTGGGCCAACCCATCCACTGGGCCAATTTGGCATCAAATAAAAGAATAAGTCAAAATAAGGGAATTTATGCATTTTCTTATATAAAGAGAAAGTGGTGACACCAGAATTTACATAAGATCAATAATTTCACATAATCTTTGGCTAGTGTGTTTTTTTTCGCCCACAATGACTAATCTTCGGAAAATGTTATAGTGATAATATTTTTGGGTCAACATACAGTAATAGTTTGCTTTGGTCAAAACTATACATAATTTGATGCAGACATTAAGGTTACGGCTTCATCTGAGAGTGGGCTTTACTGGTGGTGGCCCAATATTTTGGAAAATCACTTCTGTGGTCCCTTATGGGACCATTCACATTAGGTGCAGGATTCAACCAATCCCATGAATCAAATTTCATACAATTGGACGCACATAAAGTTTCCATCAATAAATTAGTTAATCAAATTTCTGAATTTTCTGTATGGATCTTTGATTGCTCACCCTGTCTCTTTCTAAATTGGAGTTGAATTTTTTAACTTTTGTATATGATTATGACAAAGACATAGAGTTTACATTTAACGTATTGTTCATATAAAACTTTTATTTAGCTTTTTTTATAATATATAGTTTATATAATAAGCTTAGTTATACTAAAGATTAGATGGTGTGTAACATCATTAAATTATATATCAACAGTTTTTAAAAAAATATATTAATGTTTTTGACACTCTAGTCATGCATCAAAATTGTCAAGAGTTAGTAGATCAAGTTGTATATCCTTTACCTCAAACTTAAAGAGTTATGTGTTCGAATCTTCTAAAAGAAAAAGAAAAAGATGAAAAAAGAACTCATAATTTTGAAGTTGAATAATTCAAAGTATCGCACAAGATATTAATGACTTGATTACAAGTAAGATTTTGTAAATGCTTGTGCCGTCACATTATTTTAAAATAAAATTACCTCTTTTTTCATAGCAAATATATTAATTAAAAAATATAAAAAAGGTTAAAAGGACCATTATCAAGAAATGGAAGGATCAATCTATAGTATAATAATATATCGCTAATTCTCTTTAGGACATCACTTGAAGACTATACCAACAAAATCACTTGAAGACTA
>QANU01002159.1:60899-105627 GCA_003254905.1 Nissolia schottii
CCCCAAAACCCTTTAGAACATGGAGAATACGTCCTCAGAAATCACAGTTCTTTGAGCTGAGGAAAGTTGGATCATCCATAAAGGGGATAAAGGGGCTTGGTCAAGAGACTGAGATCACTCACCCTCTCAAGTCCAGCTTCCACACTGTTCTCCCTTGCCATTTACCATTCCTCAAATTTCATATTAAGCTAATGAACTCTAGAATCTCTTTATTTATGCTTTTAAATCTTGCTTAGTAACAAAGCGGCTTAAATCACTATCAAATGATCTTGTTCCTACTTAAATCTCAAACAAATCAATCCAAAAAAAAAAACATTATTCATTAAGAAAACATAAAAAGAAACCATCTCTCTATTGCTATCAGTACGAAGAACCGTCGCTTGCCTCTCTTCGACGCCCTCCTCCAGGTCATTTGATTGATTTAACACAAACTATCCCCAAGTTGTTTTTTACTCAGGTTTAATTATTTATAAATTGGTGGTTAGCAGATTAAAACCTTTATTACGTGACAGGATATCCACTTTTAAAACAAGTTTAATGAATTGCTCAGGAAGAATTGCATATAATGAATTGCTCAGGAAAATTCATGAAAATCATTGCTCAGGAAGAATTGCATATAATGAAGAGAAGCTAGGCTGGAAAAGGGTACATGGCAATAAAGATAGGTTTAGAAAATATGTATGATAGATTAAATTAGAGTTTTATAAAGTAATGCTGCCGCGATTTTCCATTTCCTCTTAACTGATCGATATCATCATGTGTTGTGTCTCTATATATCTAATTTTATGGAATGGAGAAGACTGGTATTGTTCAACCTTCAAGAAGTATGTTAGAAATAGAACAGGAACATGGAAGGAAATGAAGAGTATCTGAAATATATGCAAAGTGTATTGTATTTTTTTGAATGAAATTTACAAAGAAAGCTACACTATTTATAGGTCTAGAATACTAATTACAAGAACAACTACAAAAAACAAAACAACAATGCTAATAATTATAAACATTTATAACGTGTAAACGTAAATATTAAATCGTTTAACATGTTAAACGTTAACACCCCCCTCAAACTCAAGTAGGTGCTGTTAAAACCAACTTGAATTTGGAAACCAGAGTACGAAAGCGACCAGGATGATGAGCCTTGGTGAACAAATCAGCAAGTTAGTGAAGAGTCCCAATAGAGATGAGTTGAAGAGCACCTCGCAGAATGTGCTGACGAATAAAGTGACAATCAATCTCAATGTGTTTAGTGTGTTCATGGAAGACATTGTTATGAGCAGATGGCATTGTGGTTGTCGCAATAGAGATCAGTTGGATAGGATTGGGAGATGCCCAAGTCATCGAGAAGCCAGCGTAACTAAAGGAGTTCAACAGTGGTGTCAGCAAGAGCACGATATTCAACTTCAGTGGTGGAGCGAGCAGTCAAAGTATGTTTCTTACTTCGTCACGAAATAAGAGAGTCACCAAGGAAGATACAATAACCAGTGGTAGAACGATGATTAGCGGGATCGCTACCCCAATCAACATCAAAGTAAGCTCAGAGCATCAAGAAAGAATTGATAGAAAAGTGAAGCCCATGGAACAATGTGCCCCTTGATAAAGCAAAAGATACGGAGAACAACAACATAATGACTAGATTGTGGGGCTGTCATAAATTAATTGACTAGGTGAACAACATAAGAAATATCAGGGCGAATAACAATCAAATAGATTAAACTCCCAACCAACTGTATGTATAGAGTAGAATTCTCAAACACGGTACTATCCATAGGTGTGAAACAAACATTAGGCTCAAGAGGATTAGATTCTGTGCGACTATCTGTAAAACCAACTCAAAAAATAAGATCAGAACCATACATAGCCTGAGATAAACAAATACCATGAGTAGAGGAAAGAACCTCAAGACCCAAAAAATAGATGAAAGGATCAAGATCCTTCATTTCAAAATAGTAACTCAAGGAAACTTTGGATGATAATGCATGAGGTGTCATCTCTAGTAATTATTATGTCATCAACATAAAGTAATAGTAACAAAGAGCCTCGATCGGTTTGACGAATGAAAAGAGAAGAATCATGTGGACTTGATGAGAATCCTAATTGAGTGATAGTATAGCCGAATTTGGCAAACCATGCTTGGGGAGCCTGCTTAAGACCATACAAAGCCTTACAAAGAAGACAAACCTTGTTCGGTAGACAACTGTAACCTTGGGGAGGTTGCATATAAACTTTTTCCTTCAAATCACCATTGAGGAAAACATTCTTCACATCCATTTGACTAAGAGTCCACTTATTTGTATCTGCAATAGCAAATAGAACATGAACAGAGGTGATGCAAGCAACAAGTCCAAAAGTTTCTTCATAATCAATGCCACACTCTTGAGTAAATCCCTTAGCAACCAAGCAAGCTTTATAATGGTCAAAAAAGTCATCAGAGTGAGTCTTGATCTTGTGCACCTATTTACATCTAACAAGCATCTTATTAGAAGGAGGATCAACCAAGTCCTAAGTGTGAGTATTTTCTAATGCTTGTAATTCTTCTTGCATAACAAGCTGCCAATTACGATTGATTAAGGCTGTCAAAATGAGTCCGGCCTGTGGGACCGACCCGTTTACTGGGTTAAATGGACGGGCTTTGCATGTAAAAAATAGGCCCGTGAAAATTTGAAAAAAAATATTTGCCCAGCCCGTTTAAGCCCGGCTCGCTAGGCTCGCGGGCTAGCCCATGAGCCCGTGAAATATTTTTTTATTTAAAAAATCAATTTTTATAAGTTTCATTTTGGATTCTAAATTTTATTTTGGAGTTTAAGAGTTTACTTATAATTGAGCATGTTTTGACTATTTGTTATGCTTAACTACTTAATTATATTTATATTGCTATACAGTTGAAGTGCTGTGACCTAGATATTGATAAATTTTGCATTATATTTCTTCAATGAGTGCCTACGCCCTACAAGTTAATATATACTTTCAAACCTTGTTTATTATTGATTAATCTACGAGAAAGAGGTCCAATTGTCTTTTTGATCAATAACATAACAGTGCTCACATCAATGTTATATGACGTCATTTAATTAATGAAAGTTGTATTAATTCATGAATCGATTTCAAATAGCATTTGAAAGCATTTGATATCTTTCAAGCAAGATAGTTGAAGGAACAAAAAAGATAATATAATATCACAATCAACCATTTAAACTATTTCTTTCTAATTAATTAATAGATAGACGATAAAAAATAGTTTAAAATGATCGCGCATACTTATTTACAACTTTGTATTAAATCATAAAAAATAGAACAAAATTTTATTTTTTTTTTAAAAAATAAACGGGCTAGCGAGCTGGCCTGTTTAGGCCCGCGGGCCGACCATAAACGAGCCAGGTCATAAAAATAGGCATAATTTTGGCCCGACCTAAACGGGGCTACCCGGCTCGTTTGACACCCCTACGATTGATTGAGGCTTCTTTGTAGGACTGTGGTTCATCTAATTGAAGCATGGTAGAAAAAGAATGATAATCACGAAGATAAGAAGGTGGATTTCTTACTCTAGTAGGCCAATCAGAGGATACTTGAGGAATAGGCACAGGAGCTACGTCCGAAGCTGAGTCAATGAGAGTGGTTGCGTCATCACAAGGGTCGTGGTCTCAGGAGAAGGACTTATATCATTATCACTAGAAAAAAGATCAATGGAGGAATTAGTGAACAGAGGACTCATGGTGAAAGGAATGGACTTGAAGGAAGATAAAGATGAGAACATGTGATGTTTCCAAAAACTGACATGATGCGAGATACATATACGTTGAGAGATGGGATCCCAGCAACGATAACCAGAGTTGAAGGGTAATTGAAAGACTCATTACTTATTGATCCTAGACTTCCTTCAAAAACGAGATGGCACATTTTTCCTAAAGAGCTATGCGCGAGTCAATGATGCTAGAGTTGAAGGGTAGAAGGTGTAGAAGCAGCACAAAGATTTGTGGGACACAGAACATAAAGATAAGTGAGTTCAATAAACCATTCAATCTTACATCTAGTACCGATGACTTTCCCCGTCCGAGGATCATACACACGACAACCAGAAGAAGAAAACATAATTTCATAACCAAGATCACATAATTGACCCACAAAGATAAGATGGAAATTTAACTTGGGTACGAGATATGTGTTAGGCAAGGTAAGATTAGATGAAGAAATGGAACCCTTATGACTGACATTCATAAGAGATCCATCAGCATTGTGTATAGTTAGTGCAATATCAATGGTAGACATGGAAGGAAAAAGTGTGAGATGTAGACGTCATATGATTACAACATGCAGAATCAAAATACCATTTGGTATTACCTGGAGTGGTGGATAAAGGAGCAGAAGTATTACCGGGAGGGAAACAAGTTTCTTAAGAAGGGACTCAATATCACCAATGGAAACAACAGGTGTAGAAGTGGTGGAAGCAGATTGCTGGGGAATCATTGGCAGCAACAGCGGTGGCAAGCACGACTTTGAGGAATTAGGATGAGGTTAGAACTTGTTGGGGCATACTTTGGTGGACGAGTAGGACAATTCTCAATCAAGTGTCCTGATTTTTTACAGTATCGGCATACCAAGGCTTGATAGTTGGAGGCACAAAGTTTGTTTTTGGAGGTATGACACTCTATGGTGGGACATTCTAGAAGGAGATGCACCGGTCGGTGACAACGGCGATAAAATTTACCTTATTGTGTCATGACCCAACCAGAGTCATGATCGGCGGATAGTTAAACAAGAGTTGTTGAACATTTTTAGTTTGCTAGAGGGAGGAAAGTTCCATTAGTGAATCATGTAATCATGCAACCAAAGTGAATTTTTTTATTTAGTTGTATTTTGTATGTTTTAATTACTTATTTAAGATATTTGCTCTTTCATGTCTTTGTTATGTTGCATAAAAATGTATTGACAACATTTTTTAGTCACTAAGGTTTGTGCGTGTGGTACATCAAATTTAAGGTTTCTTTTAATAGGTCATATTGAATCATTTAATTTAGTACACATAGTGTGATTTTGTAACTTTTGTAAAGTATTATATAACCACCATATTTCAAAAAAGCAGTTCAGTCGCTTAAAAATCATTTATTGCAACTTATATTGTAATTTCTATCCATCAAAATCGTTGATACTATTTATTATTATTTAAAAAAGTTTAGACAGTTCAATCGCTGGATTGGGATGCTGTATTAAGATTTTAGATATCATCTTTATTATTCATTGTGTTTGACACAAATAGAAAATGCAACAATAAGAAATGTTAAATATTTCACTAAAAGTATGATTAACAAAATAATGACTTTTCGTTCAAAATTATGTATTTATATTTTACTAAAAGTATGATTAACAATCACTTTCTTATCCTTCGACAATTAATACTTACAAGCTAATAGAATTATCGACCATCAACAAAATTTACCAGCGCATACCTTGGGTTTGAACACTAGTTTAAAGAAACAATGGAGATTGGCCGCCATTTGGGAGCTCAACTCCTAGTGCACGGTTACTATATATTTTTCTTTCATTTTTGGTTCCTTTGCAGAAGGCAAAATATGTTTTTATTAGAAAAAAGAAAATGAAGAAGATAGTGATTTGGTGATGAGGACATGCATGACTAATATAGGTTGTAGCTTCCATTCACCATTGGTAAGTCAAAACATTGCCTATATGTTTTACCCGTCACTCGTGACTCATTGAAAGGGATAACCATTAAATACGTGCCATTTTCATTTTGTAACACTCACCGCAATAAATTTAACCTAAGAACACTTTTTTTTCTTCTGTTAATTACACTTAAAATTGTGTCATTTGACATAAAAGAAAACACTTGTATTGACTAATAGCTATACTTTATAGTCTAAGGGCACTTTCAATTAGACAACTCATCAACAAAGTATAGCATTTATAATGCATTACAAGATATGTCACACTTTTAACAAGTGTTACTTTTTAACAAAGGCTACACTTTTAAAATTAATGTATCACTTTTGTGGAATAACCTAATTAAGGATGACCTTAGTCTTTTACATCTAAGAATACACTTAATTGTAGTTAATAACAAAGTTTAGTATTAGATAATTTTTTGTAATGAAATGTAGCCTTAACTAAATTTTTGGTAGTGACGATTGATTATGATATTTGAAAATATTACTAAATGATATTAGCACATATAACAATAATAATTGTAATAGTATCATTATTAATAATTTCTAAGCTACTAAAATTATTTTAGTGGCAAGGAATTTGAATAGTATGCATAAAGTTTTAAGTTTAAAACTCATTGTAAATAATGTAATTTCTGAAGTAAAAATAAAAACTAGTTTCCATCATTTCTCACAGATGTTGGACTCTTAACAGTTTCAGTTTCATTAGGACCACACGTTATTTTTCTTCTATTGAACTTCCATGAATTAAACAACTAAAACTCTCTAAGTTTGTAATCTTACTCATATGCCACCTTTGTGTATTTCAGCTTAATTAATTAATCCTAAAAGATGAAGTAATAATGGAATTCCTGGACTTGCTCAATACGTCATCTGGCACTTCACGGTAGGCATCTCACCATTTGCAGGCAATATTTGTCACCACCAAATTAAATATATCCCCGCCAACGGGGGTTGGACCAAGTGGTAAGCGGTTTGGGATCGCTTAAGCAAGGTCCTGAGTTCGGGACCTTGTGTACGCAGTTATCCCTGCTGGGAGACTCACCCGCCATAGCTAGGTGTGCGACCCGGATCGACTCGGATTAGTCAAGGTTAAGCCTTGGATACCGGGCAGGCAACTCTAAAAAAAATTAAATATATCCCCAACTCACTCCCTAAACTTTTGGCGTAAGTTGCTGAATTTGCTGATCAAACGCTTAGCACTATGTTAGAAGCTAATACTAGTAGCAGCCAAGTAACTTAATTCACTTAAGGTTTTAAGTAAGAGTTATGTTATTTGAATTACTATTGTTATGGTTATAAATGTATCAAAATAGTTATGTTAGGTTTTGGGTTGTTTGAGTGTGTGGTAGATGATTGAAAGGTTGGGGACGTTCTAGTGACTGAGCAATCTTCTTTTTTTGGCGGCTCCTTGCTCTGTCTAGTTTGAGAGTGGCAATAAGATGTGTACTTGTAGAGACTTTCACGCTCAAGATTCATGCTCTAAGATATTAGAATTAGGGTTAGATGTCTTACTTGTCATAATATATAGGACTATATATAGGATGGAATTTAGTGTAACCACTTTCTTGTTAAATCCGAATAGTATATTACATACTTTTTTTTAGATAAGATCCTTAATTTTATCTTAACATAGGGCTTTAGCCACCAATTAGTTAGGGCACATCTAGGATGCAAATCGCTCATGCCATAGTAGATTCGAGGTTGGGTCTGGATCCTATCCTCTCGATTGAGTTGGACCCTAGAAGCTCATATAATCAATAACACTGTGTTCCAACATGTTTTCACATAAAGTAATTGAGCAAATTCTACAGATCTTCTATCGAAATAAGGAGTTCAACATCAAAGAAATCTAAATTTTATGGTCTAATTAAAAAATTATAAAAGCAAATTAACGTCATAGGTTAATTAATAAATTTATAGATTCTCTCATTTATATAATACAATTTACTTGGTGTACTATTAAGTAATGTAAAACTTTATCATTCATATTTATAATGATCGCATTTGTGTGCTCTCAATGAGAATCAGCTTATACGTCATTCTCAAGTTGATTCACTCTTTGATCAAAAGAAACTTTGGGGAAGAAATGGAGTTCTATTGGTAGAAATTTTCATATTGTTTATAATGTTTTAGGAATCTTGACATGTTCCTTTAACATGAACATGTGTGCTTTGCACATTAATGTCTAAAAGTTATGTTGTTGCCACGTAGATGGATGCTTTCAGATGTAATTATGGGGGGTCCTGCTAAAAGCCAACTAGTGTACGAAGAAACTGGATAAGGCTCGTTTTGTTGAGGAAAATGGACTAATAATTTATAATAATAAAATTAATGTTAATCCATCTCAAAACATGATGTACAAAGAAAATTTATTTTGTAAAAAACATTTAATTTATTAATTATTAAAATAAAATATTTTACTTTATTAAGGAATTTTTTTTCGATAACTATTTGGTTAGTTCAAATTGATATTTTTGACCGGATTTACTTTTCAAAAATTAATTTATTATTTTAATTAATAAATATTATTCAAAAAGTAATTGTCAGTAATATTAAAAAACTCCATTAGTAATATTTTCCAATTGACAAAATTGATGACAATTTTTAGTATATAAAAAATGCCATTGAAAATTATCAGCCGTATTTTAGTATAATTGATCCTTCTTGTTAATTAAGATTTTTTTTATAGTCTTTAATACTAATTTTTTCAGTAACTTATACCTTCATGTACGTGTGCAATAACAGAGCACCAATTTTTTTTCAAAAATAACATAAAATCATTTATAAAGAAAAAAAAAAGTAGTTCAAAAATGGGTTTACGTGTGTGCGCGCGTGTGCACGTGCATGTGTGTCCTTGGGGTGCGTGTGTGCGCGCTTGTGACATTCCTTAGGACATGCTAACAGCACAAATTAAATCTTTAACTACAATTCAAAGGGTGTGTTTGGGAAACTAAATAAAAAATAGATAAGTATAATACAAATAGGTAAAGGTTTTGAATAAGAGTTTAATTGTTATGGGTTGATAGTGTATAGTCTTTTGTCAAAACTATTTTATACGGATGAGTTTATAAGTAGTGTGCGGGAGAGTTAATATTTTTACTTATGTAATAAGATTTGATTAGATGACAATATAAAAAAGTTTTACATTATTAATGCATATCAATTAAACTCTTTAAGTAAATGTTATTTGGTAATTAATAAAATAATTTAATTGATTTTAGTTTGAATTAGTTATAGCCAAAAATTAAATCTATATTAACTAAATGTCAAACTTTTTTTTCACTATTATTTTTGGAGAAAATATTTTTGCCAAATTTAATTTTAATAAATTTATTTACTTGACCCCATTAAATATTTTTTAATTTATATTTCAATATTCTCTCACATATGAAATAAAATCATTCAAAATTTAAAAGAAAAAAATTCTGACTAAATTTTAAAATCAACTTTCTAAGGTTAATCTTTTTAAATTCCAATGTTAGGATTTCCTAACAACTAAAATAAATATTATTTAATTTTTTATATATAAAAACTCTATAAATTTTAATATATTTTATTCAAAATTACTCTCATATACTTAAAATAATTACCACTTAATTTTATATATTCAAGTGTATTAGATGAGTAAAAACACATATATCCAAATAATTTTGTGTAATACATTGATATTATACATAAAGATAAACCAATTTAAAAATTCAATCTCATTTTCTTAGTTAATATGAGTATATAAGATACATCATGCTAGCCACAAACACAAATCTTAAAGAAGAAGAAAAAAACTTAACTTGTGTTTCACTATAAGAAATTTGTGGAAAGAAATAGAAGAGAAAAAAAAGGAATCAAAATATAAGATGTAATAAAACTATTTAAGAGGTGAATGACAATTCAAAATTAGTTTGTTTAATTCTAATTTTTCTCCTTGTGAAAAAAAAAAAACTCTTTTTATCCATTGCACTATATTTTCACAACTTTTTTTCAAACTTAACAGTGTTATACATGTATGTGCAAGTTAGCATGGTTCATAAGTTGTTTCAAGGCCGAGAAATTTGCCACTTTTTTAGGGTGGAGGCTACAATGGTGCCCCATGTGTTGGGGCACATGGCATGGTACCCCACTTCTCCATCAATTAAAATTTTTATAATCATAGTTCTAACACACAGTTTAGGCTTTATTTCATTTTGTGCCCAAACCCACAATAATTTAATATTTGCAACAAAAGGCCCTTTACCAAGTGTAAAATGACAAAATTACCCTTATCTCTCCGCCCTCACCAACCGCAACAACAACAGCAATCGCCGCGGCCACCGCCACCACCCACCGCAACTGGGTCGGCGTCCAATGCGAACGTGGCCAGGTCGTCGAGCTCCACCTCCCCGCCAGCGCCCTCTACGGCCAATTTCCCACTGGTATCTTCGGCAACCTCATCCACCTCCGCACCCTTAGCCTCCGCTTCAACGCCCTCATCGGCAACCCCTCGTCAGATCTTGCCTCTTGTCTTAACCTCTGCAACCTCTACCCCGGCCAAATCCGTCCCTTCCTCCTCCTCCCTCTCCTCCTCCTTTTCTCTCAAACACCAACCACAACAACAACCGCCACCGCCACCGCCTTCAAAGTAGCGCGTAGATGCTTGCCGCTCCGGAGTTCGCAAAGATCGTGACGAGCACATGCTCCTTCACGCTGAACCTCCCAGGGTTCGTCGTGAACTCGAACCTCATCCCCTTCCAGAACCTCCGCTCCGTCAGCGTCGCCGCCATCAGGTGCCTCGCCGGAACCACCACAATCTGCGCACAGATCGCCGTCAGCCACATCAGCTCCCAACGGTACCAGAAGAACTGGTTCAGGAATGAGATAAGCATGCACGCGAGGGTCCCGAGGAGTGAAAACCGGTAAGGAGGGATCGTCGGTGACCGGAACCGTCAGCGTTACCTGCTCGATCAGAGAATCTTCGTCGTTATCTGTTCCGGTTCAGTTGGAATTGAAGAAAACAAAAGCAACATCATGCATATTAGGGAGGCCATTTTGGTCTTTTTCACTCAACTGAGGGGCTTTTGTTGCAAATACTTAATTATTGTGAGTTTGGGCACAAAATAAAATAAAGCCTAAGCTGTATGTCAGAACTATGATTAAATTTAAATTGATGGAGAAGTGGGGTACCATGCCATGTACCCCAACATATGGGGCACTATAGTAGCCTCCACCCTTTTTTTTAGGTTGTCTGTCTGGTATCCAAGGTTTTAACCTTGACTAATTCGAATCGACTCGAGTCGCACATCTGGCTATGACGGGTGAGTCTTCCAACAAGGTCTCAAACTCAAGACTTTACTTAAGTGATACCAAGTTGCTTACCACTTAGACCAACCTACTTTAGCTGCCTTCACCCTTTTTTAGCATCATGATATTGGCATGGCCTAGTCTTCTTCCCTGCTGACGCAAGTCAATAGTTTATGAGCTTTGAAGTCAAGTGAATTCATCCACCAAAGGCTCTTAGACCCATATAAAAAAGGAAAAAAAAAAACGTTTGTCCATGTAAATCTCATAGACACCTAGGTTTATAACACTTCCTTAATTTCCCTTAGAGGCTGAAAGTAATTATACTTGTTCTTTTGAGGATTATAATTCAGACCATGATTCGCTAAAATTGTTTCTTCACCTTAGGTATGTTGAAGAGCGTTTACTCTCTCTTTTCTTTCTTTTCTTTTTTTTATCCTATGATTTGGACGGGCTTGTAAGGGTTGTCCTCATGGTGTCCATTTTTTGAGTTTTTTTTTCCTACACTATAAAAAAAAATTGATTCAGGCATCATATTATATTTATGCCATTGATTATTATATTTAATCATTACTTTCTCTTATTCTAAGAAATACATTTTCTCCCTGAGGTAAGAAAGAATTCTTCCATTTTTTCTTTTCTTTCTTCAATTGTAAAATACTGGGTCCCAGATCTATTCGATTACCATTACCAATAATCTCTTCCACGTTAGCCCACCAATTAATTTATACTAAGTTACTATTTTATGATATGATTGGGTCATCAAATTTTAAATCTACTATGGTGTGGGATTTCAATTGGCACCTAGTTCACGACCACTGCTACATGTGACATTCACCAAAACTATGTGCATGCATCTCAATTTTTTTTTAGTTTTCAGTGGAAACATGCGGTGCATATTTTCCTACACCACATCGATCTCACATTCCATAACAACAACCAAAAGAAATAACCCACTAAAATTTTTTAAAATGATTTTAATAAGGCTTAACTTGTACACGCAAAGCACTGTCAAGTCTGAGTAATTACGTAGACGATTCTCATATGCTTCTTCTTCTTTGTGAGTTTTAATGAGATTTAACTTATACATATTAAGCACTAAGTCTCGATGTTTAGATAGGCAATCCTCATGTACTTCTTCCCTTTCTGGATTTTAAATAAAATTTGAAACCATTGAAAAACAAAATTGGGTTTTGTTATGATAAAACAGCATTGGGTTTTGTAATGTTGCCACTCCGCACTTTTTCCAATTCTCACTTTTTTCACAATAACCTTGTTTCATGGAGTAATGTTCATTTTGATCCTTAAAAGTGTGAGCACAAGTTATTTGGGTCCCTAAAATTTAAAAACTAACTTTTTTATCTCTAAAATTGTAAGTCATAAGTAGTTAAGTTAGTCATTCAATTCATTATCATTTATATTTTCATTGATTTGTCATATTAAATAAGACTTTAACGTGTACTAGGATTACATATGAGTTTGTATAGTCGTTCGAGATTGAAAATTTGGTTGTGATAGCCCTTAAGATTGCAAATCTCAATTGATATCATAATTTCATTTGTAACATACTTCTACAACCTCATTTGTAGTCTCATGTGCTCTCACAATTAATTCACAATCTCAATTGTTGTCAATCTCATTTAATAGGACAAATTAGCGAAAATGTGATGACGCAATAATGATGATATATCTAGGATTAATTTGACATACGACTTATAATTTCATAACTTAGAAAGTCAAATTTTAAATTTTACAGACTAAATTGACTCAAACTAATAATTTTAGAGACTAAAATTAGATATACCCCTATTTTATTGTTATTTTCTTTGACTCGAAACAATAGGCATACTAAGGGAGGCAATCATGCTCATGTAGGGTATCATAATTAGGGCGCCCAAACCCGCTAGAAAACCTTTCACCTAACCTTGACACTCACTGATAAATAATCATATTGGTTTAAAATTTTTTTATTTTGACATCAATTTAATCTTACAATATTTTTGACATCAATTTAGTCTTAACAATTTCTCTTTGACATTAATTTGGTCTAAAAAAAGTTAGGGGTGTCAAACGGGTCGGGCCGATCCTTTAAGGTCCGACCCATTTAGGCCCACTGGCCTAAACGGGTTCGGCCAAAATTGTGCCTATTTTTAGGATCCGACTCGTTTATAGTCAGTCCGCGGGCCTAAACGGGTCAGCCCGCCAGCCCGTTTATTTTTTTTAAAAAAAATTAAAATTTTGGTCTATTTTTTATGATTTAAATACAAAGTTATGAATAAATATGAGCGGTCATTTTTAACTATTTTTTATCGTCTATCTATTAATTAATCAAAAAGAAATAATTTATGTAAACTTTGAGAATCCATTTACGATGGTAATAAATAGAGAAAAATTAAGGTTTTGTGATTTTTTTTCTTTTTTATCTCTTTATTGTGGTTACAAAATCTTGAATTTTGGATAGGTATACAAATAGTAGCATTTTTCAACTAAGAAGCTATTTGCAAAGCTTTGATAGGAAAAAAAAAAGGATAACAAGAGAATGTATTTAATTAACACCTAGAGTCTAAACCCGTGCCATGATCAACAAGTTTTAAAATATCTAAAAAATGTTTTAATTATAACTAAAATAACTTAACAATTTAGTTTGCAATTTGGGCTTCAAGATGAAGATCTAAAACTTCAATTTGGGCTTCAATTTGAACGTGAGGTATCAATTATCATGTAGTTTTATTAACTTAATTTTTAAAAATAACAATTTGATTTTTGGTTTTTGGTTTTCGATTTTAAAAAAAATTAAAAAATTAAAAAAAAAATCACGGGCTGACCCATTTAGCCTGCATGCTTAAACGGGGTCGGACCATTTTTTTCAAATTTTCACGAGTCTATTTTTTGCATGTAAAACTTGTTCATTTAACTGGGTAAACGGGTCAGACTCACGGATCGGACTCATTTTGATAACCGTAAAAAAAATTGACATCTACTTATTTTTAACATTTTAAAATTTGACATCAATTTAATTCAATCAATATGTAAATGAAATTAGTGGAATTTGATGGCCTACCAAATTTAAAAATGTTAGGATTAAATTGATGTCAAAATAAAAATGACATTGATACATGTGTAACACATATTTGGAGAAAAAGGGATGACCATCTTATAAAAACACGGGTCTCACCATGGATCCCTTGTTATCCAAATGTGTTGTACACAAAGCATTTCCCAAATGAAAATGTTAGGACAATTTACGCACCTTATTTTATGTGCTAGAGTGAGCTTACTAACAATATATATATATATATACATATATAGGAGTGTATATTCTATTCTATCAAGGAAGTAACACCAACCTTCCACTCCCGTGATTGTAGGAATCACGATGGAAAAGGATCAAATACTGGTTCAGGGAAGCACGGTTTTGGATGGGAGTAGTACTGAGGAAGTTGCTGTGGCCACAAAACTTGAGCTCACAGTAGATGAAGTTGTTGAAGGGTATGTAGGTTCCCTGGGGTTCTCCCAGCTGGTGCATGTCTTCTTGGTGTCACTGGCTTGGATATTTGATGCACAGAGCACATTGGTGACCATCTTCAGTGATGCACAGCCACCAGCTTGGAGGACCAACAACAACGTCATCACTACTGCCAAAGGCAGTGGTGCTTCTGTTTGTGACTTGGTCCCTGGGACTTGGGAATGGGTTGGTGGCCACAGAAGCTCCATCATAGCTGAATGGGGTCTAATATGTGATAGGAAGTTCCTGGCTGCAGTGCCTGCTTCTGTGTACTTCATTGGTTCTCTTTTAGGTACGTACTACTTGTTCTATTTGTTTGTTTGTGTCGAGAGATTCTTAGTTGTACACAGTTGTAACACATCATTCTTAAATATACACACTTAACTGTTAAAATCATTGATTGTATGTGAATTTGTGTAAAAAGAACTGGATATGAAATTTAATCTCAAATTTAGTAACAACATTAACATTGGCAATTGGCATAATGTACACAATTGTTGGTGCAGGGTCTGCTGTATATGGGCGGCTAGCAGATTCATGGCTGGGAAGAAAAAGAACGGTGATGGTTTCCTGCATCCTAACCTCCATAACAGCCTTTGCCACGTCCTTCTCCCCCAACATCTGGGCCTACGCCTTCTTCCGCTTCGCTAACGGCTTTGCCAGATCAGGAATCGGCATATGCTGCCTTGTCCTCACCACAGAGTCCGTCTGCCGTAAGTATCGCGGCCAGGTTGGCCAGTACGGCTTCTTCTTCTTCACAATCGGATTCCTCACCCTACCTCTTGTGGCCTATCCAACCAGAACAAACTGGAGAAACTTGTTCAGGGTCCTCTCCCTCCTTCCTCTGGCATATGCTATCCTGTTATTGCCTCTGGTTTTCGAATCCCCCCGTTGGCTTCTCATAAGAGGGAGAGGCCAAGAAGCTCTCGCAATTTTGGACAGGTCATAACCACTAGTTAGTTTGTTTATATTCTAAGATATCTAGAACTGCCTTGACTTATTATATACATGAAATGATACATTCATCAAACATCTCTCATTAGTCACGTCAATACATACTACATGACCAATATTCCTAAAGATGTCTTGTCAATGAGTTAGCCATATATAGAATTTAACATTTTTGTAATTACTAAACTATATATTATACGAGACACAATTGACATGGAACATGATTCTTTCTTACGCAGATTTGCTAGACTAAACGGGAAGAGCAAACTTCCCAACAATATCTCATTGGCAAGTCCTTGTGGAGCCAAAGAAGAAGGTGAAACAACTCCAAACAGCAGTAGTGAGAGTCTTTGGGCCACAAGATGGGCTGCAACAAGAATGGTAACTGTCATGATAGCTGGATTTGGAGTTGGTTTTGTCTACTACGGGGTTCAACTCAATGTTGAGAACTTAAACTTCAACCTCTATGTCTCGGTTGCACTTAATGCACTCATGGAGATCCCAGCAGTTATGGCAGGTTCCTTTCTACTGGGGTTCACCAATAGGAGGCTGTTGTTCTCTATGTCCACCTACGTAGCTGGAGCCTCATGCATCCTTTGCACATTCTTTACACACAAAGGAGAGAAGAGGTCCCACAAATTTGGAGGGAATTGGGCTCAATTGATCATTGAGGCAATTGGATTCATGGGAGCTTCAACGGCATTTGACATATTGTACATTTATTGTGTGGAGCTTTTCCCAACAAATGTGAGGAACTTTGCAGTGTCCATGTTGAGGCAGGCACTGATGTTGGGGGCCTCAGTGGCACCTTTGCTTGTTGTGTTGGGCCGGCTAAGCCCATCACTTTCTTTTCTGGTGTTTGGGGTGTTGTCAATTATTAGTGGTGTTGTGAGTATTTGGCTTCCTGAGACTAGGAATGCTCCTTTGTATGAGACATTAAAGCAGCAAGAAGAGAAGGAGACACATAATCAAATGGATCATGGCGATGATAGGGGATTGGAACTTGGAAAATAATTGAAGAGGTTGAGGGGAAAAAAGTGTGTTTCACCAATTTGGAAGACATTTTGTGTGTACGTGTGTATATATTTGCAGTTTGGTTTTAATGAATAAAAATGGGATTTTGTTTGAGTCTTTCATATACATACATACATACACACACATATATATATAAAAGTTCAATTTATTGTAACATCACCCAAAAAGCACCACCAAAAGACATCAACACCGCCAAAACAGTAATGGTAGATTCACCGTTATAGAGAACCCTAAGCCACCGAAAATGAATATTCTAGCAAAGTTGAGAAATGCCTAGTTAAAACAACCCGAACCATCAGTGTTTTCCTTCCTTGCATGTGCTATTGAGACCAATAGTCTATGACCTCTAATTGCTTGTCTGTTCCATTTGTTAATTGCTTTCAATGCAACATGTTTCCACTTATATCTTACGAATGCAAATAGGAAATTTTTTGATCTCCTTTTCCTTCTCAAGATGTAGATGTCAACAATCTCTCCATGATGACTGAACAGCTGGTGAAGCCATATCCTTTACTTTAGACATTGACCAGTGTAGATTATCCACGAATATAGAGTTGTAGATTTGTTTCCCAGTTTTGGATCCCACCTTGTCTATCCCCTCAATTCCCTCTCACTCTCAGATATCTCTCCATTCACTTAAATATCTTGCACAACACATGGCACCCACCTATTGCACTACACAAACATCGCCTGATTCATCACCTATTGATCATCCGATCTTCATAATCTGCAACTTTAATTCAAGTTTATTTAAAGTGCATCATTAACTTGTCTTACCTAGGACATTAGGGAGAATCAAAATTATCATGTTGGGATGGTACCTAATTGCGTAATATGTAGAGTGACCGTATATCAGTAAGTGAGTTCAGAGGGGATCCTAACCAAGCATAATAAGTCAAAAATCTTAGTACCCACCCATAGACCTATAGATTAAGACATGCACAATTACTCACACTAATTAGTGATCCAAACTCAAATAGATGGATCACTTAAGTTAATAATTGGGCTTCAATAATGCATCCTAATGTGTTTCCCTCACCTTTTGATATACAAAAATGCTACATGTACACCCAATTTTATACACTCATATATACATTATTAATAATGCACAAACTTTATTCTCATGAGTGCACAAACATTACAAACTTATAGATGATGTTCTCAATTATACTTAATTAAGTGCACAAACATTACAGGCATTAAAACACAAACTTTATGTATATAAGTATAAGGTACATATTTTTTAGTGTACGTGTAGCAGGATTCTTTGATATATTTGTTTGTCCGAAGGCTTGACACTATTTTTTCTAGAGTGATTGGTCTGTAACATAGGGATGACAATGAGTAATTGTGAGGCTGGTACATATCCTTTTATATCTATTTAATATTTTGTTACATGTACCTATTATGAGTACCCATAACCTGATATATGTGCATATTTTCTAGAAAGTCAAAACATTTTTTCATAGGAAAAAACTACTTCTATCAATTATAATATATTATGATACTACATATTACTAACACTTCACAATTTAAATTAACAAAATATATAATAAAAATCTAATAATATATTTTAATAAATATTACAATGACATATTCAATCTCAAACTTTCAAAGTTTTTTATTCAATAATTTATAGATGAAAAGGTTTGGACTTGTATTAGCAAGCAAAATAGACATAAGCATGGAACATGAAAAGTTAAAGATTACAACATCACCATTCAATGCAGTTCATCTTGAAGACACTGTAGTATAAAAGCTTTCATCCACAATCAATTATAACAACATTGAAGTGGGAATTTAGCGGGTACCCGCAAATTGGATACCTCAACCCTTGTCCCCTATCTCCAATAGCAAACGAGTACGAGTGTCCATTTTTGTGAATATAAAAATAGTTCTTGTACCCGTCCCCGTCCCCGTCCCCGTCCCCGTACCCGTACCCGTTGTAGATAATACCGGTGAGTACTCGTTTCAAATTTTTAGCCATCCCTAATGTAGTTTGTCTTTCTTTTGGCCGTTTGTCCCATTGTTAATTAAAAAAATAAAAATAAAAATAAATATAGAATGCTTTAATTTGCCTATCGAGAGATAATAAAGGAATTTTTTTATTTAACTTTTTAGTGCTTTTCAAATACTTAATATTATAAAATACTTGGTATTTTAAAACTAGCTCTATTATAGCTAATTATTCAATTTTTCGAGTTAAACAAAAGATGAAACAGTATTAAAAGTTAAAGGAGAAAATTTATTCACATATATATATATATATGAATAATTAGGATCAAGTTACACTGGTGTAACTTTAAGTAAATGTTACACCATTAAATAACTTGTTAGTTATTTAACTTTTTGAAAAAAATTAATCCTTGGATTAAATGTTAATATCATATAGATCATACTGACGAAGTTTGGTATTAATCTAAAATCGTTTGACTAGTTTCTTACATACATTAAAATCAATGTAATATATATGTTAAACATGTGTGAAAATAAAATTTATTTGATCACATCCTTATTGATGTTTAATTTTATTTTTTGAAATATGACACAAATAATCTATATGATAAATAGTTGCAATTCAACGGTTCGATCGATAAAATTTAAATTCTATAAAAAGTTATGAAACAGTGTAACAATGTTTAAAATTACACAGGTGTAACTTGATATAACCCATATATATATATATATATATATATATCATTTTACTTTATAAATTTAAGTTAATGATGCACTTTAAATAAAATTGATGGGGATACTTCACTACTTGTTTACTTATAAATAAGCTCAATTTAAAAATAAAAACAATAATCTGTCACTTACAAATTTAAAGATATAACTTTATATTAAATTCAATATAAAATAAGTTTTTATAAAATTTAAATGATAATAGAATATGTAGCTTTCATCCTAAAAGGCTAAAACTAACTGTGTTTTATGGGAATATTAGAGTATGAACTCGTACAATGCACAAAAATTGTACAATTTGAATCTAAAATGTATTCATGTAAAAAAGAAACACATGTCTTAAATATAAATTTCAACTGTATTATTAAATATAAAAAATTTAAACTTGTAAATGATTTGATTTACTGTATTTTATTATAGCAATACAAATTTTAGAAATATATTTAAAAAATAATTAATTCTAATGCACAATTAGGAATGAAAATAGGAGCAAAGGATAGTCCTTTGTCCCCCACACGGTGAATGAAAATTCACTTTATTCCCCATGAGTACTTGTGTTTCATTACTTTGCATAGATGAATATGTACTCACAGATGACCAATATATCATTAAAAAGTTTAATATTTGATCCAAATATAATACAAATGAAGTTGTTAATGGACAATTTAGGAGTGTTCATAACCTAGTATAACTGGATGGCTTGGCCCGACTCACATTATTTTTAGTCGGGTTCAAATTATTAAATTTGTAACGGTGACTTTTTGGGCTCGGTTCGGTTTATGATTTAGGTTGACCCAACCATACCCGAAATCATATAGCTTTTTAAAATTTATATTTTTGTAAAAATTAGTGATACATTATTAAAACTTTGTATCATGTTAGTTTTGAATTGATGTAATTTGTTTTGAAATATGTATTACAAGTTATCTCTTAAATTTAGTTTGCAACATGTAAAATCTTATGATTTTACTATGTGTAACATTCAAACCTTAGATATTATCTAAAAATCAGGTCGATCTGGTTATTTGTGAGGTCATAAACTCAAGTCAATACGTGTTTTGTATAACCCTGCCTATGGACAATCTAAATAGACCAAAAAACTTAAAATACATGAAGTACATATAATAAAAAATTTAAGTGGTAACGATTCTCAATTCAGTAACCAATTGAAATTTGTTGTAGCGGTAAGAGATTAGTCTATCACAAAGTGACAAATCACAGTTCAAATATCGGTTGAAGAGTCATATAAAATTAAATTTCAATACTCATGTATGGTTGTTTCCAATCGAAGAAAACCTATGAGAAATTATAAAAAAAATTCCTAGCCAATAAAATTTGGGTGTGTAATAAATTAATTTTTTTATAATGGTTAGTTAATATATTTAAATCAATTTGAAATTAAAATTTTAAAAAAATGAGATTTTAATTGATTTTGAAATCAATTATTATGTTTTGTATGCATTAGATACTAACTGAAATGAGTTAAAATAGAAACTAGTTTTACTGAGATATGATATTATCCAAAATTTAAATAAAAGGACAAGCGTATGTGTTGTACTGTGTGGCTATATGATATGATATTCTCAAATTTATTACGTTTGGAAACCATCATTTCATATTTTATAAGTCTTTTATATATATATATATATATATATATATATATATATTTAATGAATTAATTGTAATATGAATAATTTTAAAATAGTGGTAACTATAGTTTTATTTTGCAAATAATATAAGTACATTTTTTTAACACAAAGCTCTAGGGTATTACAATCATAGAAGAGGATGATGAAATATTATGTGAAGATGAATAATAAAAATTTTAGTATATAAAAGTACGTGCCAAAATTTGTATATCATCAAAAGTAAAAATTAACACTTGTCTTATACTTTTTTTTGTAATATTAATTAGTCTTCAATGTAATTTAATATGGTACATTTCATATTGAACATGTTGATTTAATATGGTAATTTAATATCAAATTTATACTTTAATTAATAAAATAATTAAATTAATGAATTCTAAAATGAAAAATAAATGTATTTTAGAATGCGTAGAATTGTTAGAATTAGGAGCATGTTCTATTTATGGTAGTAACTGAGTTTTAGTATATAAGTATGATATGCTATGATGATTAAATTGATGCTTGAGGATCAAATTAAGGTTGAAATTAAATTGATATTTGAGGATCAAATTAAGGTCAAAATTTAAAATCAAATTAAATTGATGTTTAAGGATCAATTTCTGTCAAAAAAATACATGTGTTGTTTCGATAATAACTTGCCATTACTTTCAAAAGCATTATTAAGACACTTAAACCTGCTAATTATTAATTATGCAATTATACGATTAGCATATAGTAAAGGATTTTTTTGTGACTCCAAAATTTAAATGCTAGATCTCTTTCTTTTCCTTAATTTTCTTAATTACTTTAAGGGAATAAAAAAGTGGTGGAAAAATAAATAGCAATATGGAAAGATATATAATGAAATGAGAAGTGCGCATGTATAATTATAGAAAAAGGATGAAAAAATATTATGTGAAGAGGAATAATAAAAGTTTTAGTATATAAAAGTACATGCCAAAATTTTTATATCATCAAAAGTAGAATTAAGATTTGTCGTATACATTTTTTTAATATAGATTAATCTTAAATAATCAGATTTATGCTTAAATTAATAAAAAGAATTAAATAAATAAATTTTAAAAAAATGAAAAGTAAATATTTTGTAGAATGTGTAGAATTGCTTGAATTTAAAATGGAGGAATTTGGAGCAAATTCTATTCATAGTATTAACTTAGTTTTAGTAAATAAAGTATGATGTACGGTGATAGAATGATTTAATTTTAAAAGTTGTTGACCATAATTTAATTTTTAGAAATCAATAAATTATTATATTTAATATCATAAAAATAAGAAAACGAAATGAAATCCTTATTTTTGTAAGTTAAAAAAAAAGTTTCAAATCAAATTTCAGTATTTAAAAAAAAACAATAACTTATCACATATAATAAGGTCATAAAAAAATTAAGAAAAGAAATGTAAAACAAGATGACATCCTCAAAAGATAAAATAATTACTTTCTCAATATCACAATTATCTTGAATCAACAATGTTTTTTTTTTTTACTTTTCTTTAATCATTGTAGTATTACTTTAATCCATATAAAACATCATACCAAAAGAAGAAATAAATTTGTGCAATTAATAAAGAAACAAATTTGTGCAATTTAACAATAATATATTTCTATAAACAATTAAACATAATTGACACTGTCCTCCCGGATTTTGAGTGACTCCCTTTTGACTAATGCTCGTTGCATGTTGGACTGCAACTCTGATGTTAGCACCTCATCGCAGTTTCACACTCCTACCCTTTTTCCCTAAGTTCCCTTTCTTTTTGGAATCTTCTCCATTACTAATATAAAAAACCCTCTCTTTTTCTTTCAAACCCCGTCCCTCTCTGTTTTATCATCAACTCTGTTTTCCCCTTTTCACACAATCTTCTCTGTTTCTCATCACAAGCCACCGAGCAAGTTCTCTTCCTTACACTCCTCGCGGTGAGTTTATTCTAATTTCTCCTTCGATCCTTGCACTCTATTTGTTGAATTTTTGTTGCTCTTGTTGGCTTCTTCTTCTTATTATTATTGTTAATTTTGAATCTTTATGGTCATTGTTGCTAAGAATATTCATACAGGGTTACTCTGTTTTCATGTATGTAATGTGCCATGATTCCTAAATCAACATGTAATCTGGTTCTGATTTTCGTTGCTTCGATTTGTAATGTTATTGATCTCTAATGTGTATGTTTTGCTTTTCAAATATAACGGACTGGTGTTATAAAGTTTCCAACTTTCTATCTATTTTCCTCTGTTACCAAACAGAACAATTTGGTTCCGGCGTTTTCTTTGTTTCTATTCTGTAGATGCCTGAGACTTTCAGATTGGTGTTGTCTTTTTGTCAAGCGTTCACATGATCTTCATTGATTCCCGGGTTAGCCACAGAATTTGAAAACAAAGGAAGGAAAAAAAAAGGGAATTTTCTTCTCCTTTTTTTTGAATTGCAAAATAGGAGAATGCAACTGGTTTAAAATGCATTGGGATTTGGGTTTCGTGGCTATATTCTGAATGTTCAGACTGCACTAGTTCTTCTCATGTTTGTAGAAAACAATTTGGCTTTGTTCAATGTTATGTTATGCAAATATTACTTTTTTAGTTGTTGTTGCACTACAATAACGTCCATGGAGATCTGCGCCTGTTAAAATGTCTCTCTGTTCCTTTCTAGCTCCTCCTACTGCTACATTTTTTCTGTTGTGCTATTCATTAGAAGAATTTCTTGTATACGCACAATTTAACACTTCATATTTAGAAATGCTTCTAAAACTTGCAAATTTCATCTACCTCATTTAAGATACATTCATTTATTTAAGTGACTACTTTCATTTTTTTGAGTGAATTCAATTATAAGGTGTTAAAATTTTGCTTATAAAATCAAAATTCTTTCCTTCTTCTACATGATCCATTCTTCTTAAATGCAAAAGGATCCATCTATTTATGTCATGAGTCCTATTTCATTTTTCTTTGTTCCCTTGGGAGATTTTGTTGCTGTGGTAGTTGATCTCATAAGTTATTGTTGCAATGTGTATAGGGTGACACTGAGGCAAAGGGTATTTAATGGAGAGGGTCCCAAACCCTGTGTGTATGGGCAAGCAGAGAGTGATTTCAAATACTACATTGCTTTCCTCATCCAAAAAAGGGTTCAAAGACAAAGGCATCTTCACCAACACCAACATGCCATCTTGGCTCATCAAAAACGTTTCTGGTATGTATTAGCTCATCCTACAGTACGTACAAGAATTAATTTGCTTCAAATCAAGCAATATTCTTATCTCTCATGTGAGTACTACAGTGATTTTGTTTGTGAGTAGTGGTAGTGATGTGGAGGGTAAGATATTCTAATAGAATTGAGATTATCCAACATGTTACTTAGTGAGGGTTTTAACACTATTACAAGGAAATGGATCTTATCATGTTAAATATGATCATGTTGTGAGAAAAAAAGATACAAAACATTTTAAATAAGTAAAATTCTCTTAAAATTGATAAGACTAAATTCGAAGATTTGTTTATTTATCTTTTTTAATATGATCAAACATGACAATTTTTAATATAAGAAGATTCATTCTCATATTAGAATAAGGCGGACATTGTACATGAGTTCTACTTTATTGGTTTGATCCCCCTCACTTTTTTTAGTTTAAAGTAAAATTCTTGATTTAGAGAATCCTAATATATTATAAATGGAACATTGTATAAAATTAAGGGATAAATATGTTTTAGGTTCCTGTAAAATTGTAAAATTAAAAATTGTGTCTGGTTCTTAAAAATGTTTTCGTTAATAATTAGTTCATGAAAAATTTTTTTGGTAGGTTTTAGTTCATGCCGTTAGAAGTAAATGTTAAGTGTTGACGTGACTGTTAAATGTAACATGTGACACCATTAAATGTGTAACGTGGTATATTTAACGGTCACGTCAGCACTTAATATCTTTTTCTAATGGCAGAGACTAAAACTTACCAATAAAATTTTTTAGGGACTAATTTTTAACAAATTTTTTTTTGAGGACCAAACATAAAGTTGTTAATTTGACTGAGACTTAAAACATATTTGATCTTAAAATTAATATCAAGACAACATTGCTTGTTTTGGTTTATGATAAAAACATCCAATGTCTAAGAGACTAATAGTGTGTTTGATTTTCTGTTTCATGCTATTAAAATCACTTCTGGCATGTAAAAAATGAGTATTTTTCATTTTTTCAATATGCCAGAATTCATTTTAGCACCTCTCCCTCCAATCATCCAAACATGCATTGAGTAGTTTTTTAAGACTTGAACATGTATTTTAAGTTCCTTAAAAATGTAAAATAAGATAATTTAGTTTAATATGAAAACACTTTGGTCCTAAATATGTAAATTTGGGTGACACTAAAGTATGCATTTTACATGTTTAAGGTATATTGGGCTATGTTTGGTTGGGTGGAAAATGGGAGGAAAGAGAGAGAAAGGAAATAAATTGGAAGAAAGGAAATTTATTTCCTTTGTTTGGACGAGGGTGAGAATGAGAGGAAAGAATAAATAATGTAAAAAAAAAATAGGTGAAACTCATTTTTTTTCCCTCCCAAAAGTATATAAAAATGGGAAGGAAACGGGATATTAATCATTTTTTCTAATATTATACTTAGTACCATAGGTGATTAGAAAAATTTCTATAATAATATAAGAATTGGATCTTTTAAAATGAGATGTAAGGATAAAGTGAGAGATTTNAAAAAAGGGAATTTTCTTCTCCTTTTTTTTGAATTGCAAAATAGGAGAATGCAACTGGTTTAAAATGCATTGGGATTTGGGTTTCGTGGCTATATTCTGAATGTTCAGACTGCACTAGTTCTTCTCATGTTTGTAGAAAACAATTTGGCTTTGTTCAATGTTATGTTATGCAAATATTACTTTTTTAGTTGTTGTTGCACTACAATAACGTCCATGGAGATCTGCGCCTGTTAAAATGTCTCTCTGTTCCTTTCTAGCTCCTCCTACTGCTACATTTTTTCTGTTGTGCTATTCATTAGAAGAATTTCTTGTATACGCACAATTTAACACTTCATATTTAGAAATGCTTCTAAAACTTGCAAATTTCATCTACCTCATTTAAGATACATTCATTTATTTAAGTGACTACTTTCATTTTTTTGAGTGAATTCAATTATAAGGTGTTAAAATTTTGCTTATAAAATCAAAATTCTTTCCTTCTTCTACATGATCCATTCTTCTTAAATGCAAAAGGATCCATCTATTTATGTCATGAGTCCTATTTCATTTTTCTTTGTTCCCTTGGGAGATTTTGTTGCTGTGGTAGTTGATCTCATAAGTTATTGTTGCAATGTGTATAGGGTGACACTGAGGCAAAGGGTATTTAATGGAGAGGGTCCCAAACCCTGTGTGTATGGGCAAGCAGAGAGTGATTTCAAATACTACATTGCTTTCCTCATCCAAAAAAGGGTTCAAAGACAAAGGCATCTTCACCAACACCAACATGCCATCTTGGCTCATCAAAAACGTTTCTGGTATGTATTAGCTCATCCTACAGTACGTACAAGAATTAATTTGCTTCAAATCAAGCAATATTCTTATCTCTCATGTGAGTACTACAGTGATTTTGTTTGTGAGTAGTGGTAGTGATGTGGAGGGTAAGATATTCTAATAGAATTGAGATTATCCAACATGTTACTTAGTGCGGGTCTTAACACTATTACAAGGAAATGGATCTTATCATGTNTAATGTGTGTATGGGTTCTTTCCAAGGGTGGCTGTTGACAGGTCTACTCATATTTTTGGTGTCTCTATATTTTCAAATTTCCATTTTTTGATTTGAACCATATATTTTGTCCAAACCCGTTTGCCCCTTCAATGGCCATAAACCCCATCCGTAGTCTCTATCCTGTTGCCCCTTTTGTTCTTTTCCCTGGCTTTTTTGCTAAGCTTTATGAAAACACTCTTTTTATGTGTTTTTCAAAATTTGAAACTGGACAACATGGGCCTATGTACTAGTATCACTCAGGGTCAGTGCCTTGCTGCAGTGTACATTAGATTTTGCTGTGTAACGGTGACCTTTCCATTTCAGCCTCGTGCACTGTGCACATATTCCCCTACCCTTTCTTGTTTTTATTCCCAAAAAAAAAGTAAAAAAAAAAATTGGCCTTTTTTTCTTCTGTCTACTGTGCACATGATGCTGACTTCTGCCTTCAAAGCTAGAGGCATAAAATGTACACACACATATGTAGAGTGCCATGGCCTTACTAAGCCTACTAGCCTATACCTGCATAACAGTACTAAATTCAACCACATTGCAATTCGAATTCTATTATTGTTATTATTATTATTTTCAAATTATTTTGAAATTATGGCCCCTAGACTATTTATTTCACTTTGCTTAAAAACATTTTAATCCTAGGTGGTAGAATTATTTAATTTGGGGGGTGTCATGTCAGTGTTCCCTTCTTTATTGTCACTGTATGGTAACCTGTCACTATCTCTTTAGGGATCCAATTACCCATCCAACCCCCGCCCCCACAAGTTGTGAGAGATCTGGGCTCTATTTCAGCCTCTCTTTTAGGTGAACGTCATTGGTGACCCTTGTTTAATTATAAGTTGTTGTGTGACTTTATTACTATGTTTCCTGAAGTTATGGAACTTAGTAAATCAGGTAAATAAAGAAACAAAGCACCATTTGTGCTTCTTTTTTCTGTTTCTTTCTTGCACACTAACTGTTTGGTGTTTTGTTTCAATGGCAGAGTTGGAGGAGAGGATGAAAGTGCTGAGAATGGGAGCAATGGAAGATGATGATGAAGAGGTGGGTGACACATTTGCAGAAAGAGCTGAGTCTTACTATCAGAAGAGGCCTCAGCTACTTGCACTCCTTCAGGACTTGTACAATGGCTACATCACACTGTCTGATAGGTACATCCAAACACTTGCCAAGCACAAGCAGCAACAACAACAGCATCATCATCACCACCATAGCAGACACTCTTCTCAAGTGTCAACAACACTAGATGATGAAGGTTTCTCTTCTGACCAAGAAGAGTCCAACATTGATTCAGATATTGAAAGCTCAATCTCTTACCAACCACCACAACGTCAACAACAACCAATCATGCATGTGGTGCCTATGATTCTTCCAAGTAGTCCTATGGTTGATGTTGATGCAATTGTTGCCGAGCTGGTGATCAAGAATGTGGAGTATGATGTGCTGACGCATGAGGTTGGTGTCATGGAGAGGAAGTACTGTGAGTCTTCGAGGAAGAATGAGCTTCAGAAGAGTCTACTCGAGGTGCTTGAATCAGAGAGGCTTGTTCTGTTGAATGAGAATGCTAGCTTGGGATACAGGGTCAACACCTTGGTTGAGGAGAACAAGGAGCTTGCATCTGAGTCAGTTTTCATCAAGAGAAAAGCAGGGGAGCTTGCAAAGTGTGTTCTGAAGATGAGGGAGGATCACAGGGTGTTCATGCTGCACAGGAAGATTGAGGACCTACAGGCACAGATTCATGGGTTGGAGAAGAGGAACAAGGAGTACTATGAGAGGCTTATGATGAGGGATGGCGGTGGTGAGGGGAAAGGGAAGAGCAGTGATGGGATAGCCTTTGAGGTGAGGGTTCAGATGGAGAAGAAGCTTAGGAGGTTCAAGTGGAAAGATGGTGGGAGTTCTTCTTCTGGCTCTGGCAAGAGTTTTGATGGGAAGAAGAAAGGGACGAGTTTGTGGATGAAGCTGAAGAATTTTGATTTGATACTATGTGGAATGAATCCTACATGTGCTTGATGAAATGGAATGGTAGCAGTTCTTTTCTTATCTTAAGCTTCATATGTATACTTTTTGAAAGTTCTAGTTTCTTGCTCTTAAGCCAATGGTGTATATTCCACTGTGTGTGAGGGTTTTCTACAACATAGAATGCACCTCTAGCTGCTAATCCTCTCGCTAAACTAATTTGTAGGTCAGTTTTAACATCATCTTTGCAAAGCTAGAGCCAATGCTTTTGCCTCTACTATTTAAGTTGATCAATTTTTGCCAGTGTTGTTTATTCTGCTAAAAGACTTGCTTAACAAAAGCAGCAGAATGTCTATCATTCAACAATGATGCAAGGCATGATAATATAAGTAGTTGACGCACCAGCTTTGCTTTTTGTTAAAGGCCCTTTTGCGGTACTACTTCTCTGCCAATTTCTTTTTATTGTTTATTCATATTAGGTCATATTTTCAACCATAGTATAGCTGGAAGCCTGGAACAAAAGTTCAAGGGGGGGGGGGGGTTTTGAGATGACAACATGTTGGATTTGAAATCCTTTAACATGGGGGTTGTATCTCGGACTGAGATTTTAAGTAGGAATGAAAATTAGAACCCTACCCACGTGTATTTATCCCGACCTAACTTGAGGGTAAAAACTTGTTTCTTTATGGGTAATTATCTGCACTAGGTAAGATTGGGTTAGAATTTTCTCTATGGGTAATCATCTGCATGAGTTGAGGTTGGGTTAGAATTTTAATAAACTCATCTTAATCTTACCCACATCCTATATGTAATAGCCATGCTTAGGTTTTGTTGAAGTATTTTTCTTTGTTATTAAATGATTCTTTAACTTTTTATATAGGTCTTAGTTTGATTTTTCTCTAAACAAATTACAATGTTATATATTTTTTAAATTAATATTCTATTTGGTCCATTGACTTTAGTTGTTCTATTTAATCCTTCAACTTAAAAAGGGCAAGTTATACCTTGGAAAACCCTAAGTAATTCCTAAACTTTCATAATTTTGCTCTAAGTAATCAATGAACATTCATAGGGTACGAATTAATGAATGTAACATTTACAAAGTCTAAGAACTAACCTGTCACTTATTTTAGTTGAGGGGTCAAATGGGGCACAAGTGTAACGTTAAGGGATTAAATAGGGCAATAACCATTTTTTTTGTAGTTGTTAAGATTAGAGATTATGATATTTTGTATAATTTATGGGTTTGTTGTGTTAAAATGATAATATTTGCTTAACTTTTACAAATTGTGTTGTTAATTTAAATTAACTTATTATTATGCACTAAAATTAATTTTTAGAAATTATTAGGTAGGATAGGGTTCGAGTTTTTATATATGTGTGTGGGTATATGTATATATTTGGATAGTGTTAAGTTTTAATTTGTAAAACTCAAGAATAGGGTGGGGTATGATTTTTTTAATCCAATAAGTTGATGGTAGGGTTAGATTTGAGCTATAACCTATCTAACCTTATCCATTGTCATCCTTAATTTTAAGTTGATTTGATTCAATATATGTTATTGTATTTTAAGATTAAACTAAATTGGCTTTAAAACTCTCAACAGTGTGTTTAGTTTGCATCGTTAATAACCTCAAGACTAATACTAATTTATTTTTGTCGGGATCAATGTCTTCAATTATATTGTCAAAAGACTATGTTGTTAGTTTACTAGAAAGCAAAGACCTAGAATAAGTCATTAACATTAACATAAGCTAACAACATAACATTGCTCATAGATCAAGCAAAGCATAATCCATGTGGATCAAATATCTCGAGTTTCAATATCCAATAAAACATCACAACATTAACCATATGATATCGCAAGTTCATAACAATAAAAAGCAACACAAGTTCAACAATATTACATTAAAAAAATATTAAAGTTTACTAATCAAATAACCTAGCGTCATCAAAATATGCATTAATGTGTGAACAATCTTTATCGTTGAATCTCTCTGTGTTAATGTTCATGATTGCCACTAATTGAATCTAAACTTAAAAGGCGTAGTAGCATCAACTTGATCACTCTCATGGTCACCATCATCTAACAAAATAAAATATGATAAAATTATATAAAAGTTTATGGGCAAAACATTTTATAAAATATAAAGCAAACATGAGAAACTTTCTTGCATCTTGCAAAATTTCCGAAGTTTGTTCCTTCACATCACGAGAAACCTTTTTGCATTTAGCAATGTTTTCTTGTATTCTTGCAAGATGTTGCTTCATGCCTTCATCCTACTAATCCCCCAAGGACTTTATATTTATTCAAACAAAACAAGCTGCTAGATCAATTCTCAACGCTTAGACTAAAATGTTATTATGCCAAATCGATTTTCCCATGAGTAGAGGCAAGGAAGACTCGTTATCAACATTGACAAGAGTATCTTTGTTAGAATTAGCATTGACAACATTATTATTATTATTATCTATTGGTTGATCATTAACATTAGTAGCATCCATATGTACAAAAAGTAGAAACCAATGTCCACACTCACATTAAGAAATAACAAAACACTGTAGTCAAACTAGCAATGTATTACTAATAGATGATAACTCTCGAATGAGAGTTATTCTTTATTTAGTTATAAGTAGTTTTAGTATTTAATTAGGAATAGCCATCAGTTAGTTATTCTTTATTTAGTTATAAGTACTTTTAGTGTTTTTTTAGTTATTCTTTATTACTAATAGATGATAACCCTCCATCAATTCTTGAAATGTAGGCAACAAACCTTAGTAAGACAACCATAAATATGCATTAATTCAGGAGACTGAGTCCAACACCATAAATATGCATTAAACTCAGGTACCAAAACCATAAATATGCATGCAATTCAGGGATCAGAATCAGACAACTCCATAAAATCCAGGGACTAAAACCAAACAAATGCGTAAATTTCAGGGACTAGAACCAAACAAATGCATATATTTCAGGGACTAGAAAATGCATAAATTTCAAGGGCTAGAACCAAACATACTATTAACATTTCAATTTAAAAGATCACCTTCTGTCGGTTTGAGATAAAGATCCATCTGTTTGTCTCTAGGCTGCCAATATCCCTAAGCAAATTTGTCAGGAACCAATTCCAGCCCTCCTTGGTCTCCATCTTAACCACAACAAATGCCAATGGAAATTATTAGTTGTTTGCGTCTCTTGCAATTGTAGTAAGCAGTTGGCCTTTATATTGGGTCTTTAAGTGGCATCCATCAAGACCTATGAAAGGTCGACAACCAACAAGAAATCCACTTTTGCATCCCTCAAGGCACATGTAAAAACTCCCAAACCTTGACATCAACATACGTCCAATCTCAGCATTTGAAGGATTTACTCATACTGGAAGGTCATTATCAGCAAGGTGCAAGAGGCATGTATTGTCACGACATGCCCTTTTAAGTTCAGCAATGTATCTCCACAACAGTGCATATAAGGCACCTTCATCTCCTTGGACCATCTCCTTCGCAATGTGTCTTTCTTTGAATGCCATCCAACGTGAGACCCCATATTGGTATTTGGACTTCATCTCATAAGCAAAGTCCTTGATTAATACCTTCTTGCTACACTTCACCCTATCTACCAATGCCTTCGCTACAAATGTTGGTTTTACATTTTTATTTTTATAAACGAACCCACAAGAACGGTTCCCTTGTAATGTTTTGATCCTATATGTGTGACTCCTACCCACCTTACTACACAAACACGTGAAGTCACACATATCCTTACTTTTGCAATCAACCCTAACACTCCATTTGCCATTATTAACCCATTTCACACTTCTACTATTTAGAATAAAGTGCCCTAATAAAGCTTCTTTGAATTGCTTCAATGACGAAAACTCCATGTTCAACTTGAATTCAAATGATGCACACATGTCCTCTGCTCTGAACTTAACATATTTTCTCCTACATTCCAATTCACTTTCAGAACCATCATCTGATTCCAATTCCTTTTCATTAATTTCGTCATCCAAGTCATGCATACCATTATGTATGCCATCGTTCCACATATCATCCACATTTGGCTGCTGCTTCTTTTTTTTTTTTTTTACCTTTTTTTGTGGTGTTTCCTTTTCACTGCATTCTCAATTGGTACATCTGAGTCCCATCCATCCCAACCATTACTATCATTTCGCATATCTCTTTCCTCTTCACTATCACCAAATATCATGCCATGGTCTTCATCATCACTTTCATCATCGCGTTCATCATTGTCGCCGTCAGAGGTAAGCTAATCAATGTCGACATTTTCTTTTCCCTTCCCCCTTGTCTCTTTGTGCAATATTTTTGTTCCTCTCCTCATCAGCCTGCACGACAAAAATATGAAAACCTTACATACCTTACATGTTAAAATAAGAAGATCATTATTATTGTGCCTAAAATTACCTCTTTAACTACATCAGCTACATCGGAATGGTCTACCTTGTCGATTGCTTCTCCTTGGCACTAGCCTTGGCATTCTCCTCCTCCCTCGCACTATCTTTTTCAACTTGGATCACACACTCGCCCTGACAATCATCATGAGCACCTTTTAACTCAAACACGACCTCCGGCACAAAAATGATGTGCTCCACATACACATCAACTTCACATTTGTGTTTTATAGCATAAGTGTCCATCCCTATTGCATGTGAATCATCCGTGACAGATGACAACACATGAGTACCAGAACTCGGAACTCTCCACCATAATAGCACATCATTGTTATATCCAAGCTTTCTCACTTCATTCATACACTCAAAATAAGACCACCGGTCAAAATCTAAGTCGTGCTCGGCTTCTAATTCACCCACATATTTTACTGGTGACCCTTTATCAATCTTACCCCTGTGGTGAAAAACTACCGAAAAACTCATCCTGAAATAATTGAAATAACTTAAATTCAAACACATAACAGAATATACAAGACAAAGCCCTAATAACAGCACAATTTCAGTGTTCAATAGCAAATAAATTAATATTTCACAGGGACCAAATGTCAAACATCACCACTTCAGAGTTCAATTGCAAAATAATTCTCATGGACCGAATGACAACAACAACACAATTTCAATGTTCAATAGCAAATAAATTAATATTTCTCAGGGACTAAATGTCAACAACAACACAATTTGAGTGTTCATTCAGCCTATTCTCAAGGTTTAACCCCATGCTTATGTCCCCACAAGCATTATTTAACTTCAATTAATCAACTTGCAACAACATTCTAAACACAAAAACAATTAAAAAAATGCACCTTGTGTGACTCTGACACACGATCCCCAATCAGTGAAGGTTTCGAAATGCTGGATGTTGGTTTTGGTCCCCACCACCCTGTGTATAAGAGAAACACGTGTGAGAATAAGTGATAAAAACAAAAAGAACCTACGAGAAAGAAAGTGAGAGAGAAACAGATATGGTGAAGAAGCACATACTGCCGATGAGAGAAGGGATCGCAGTTTGGGTTTGTCACAGCGGCGTCGTGACGGAGAGGAGAAAGGCGTGGGTTCGTCACAGAGAGAGGGTGATTGGGAGGGGTTTGTCACAGCGACGTCATGACGAAGATGAGAAGGTTGTGGGTTTGTCACGGAGAGAGTGTGGTGGTGGGCTTATGGTGGCACCGTGATAGAGAGAAAAGAGGCATGATGGGCTCGTGACGGAGAGAAGCGGGTTGTTGGGAGTGATGGGCTCGAGATTTGGGGAAGAGAAGAGGGTGGTTGGGTGGTTGGGTTGAGAGAAGAGGTTCAGAGAAGAGAAGAAAAGAGGATGGATGGATCAAGGGTGGGTTTGGGTTTGGGTTACGGGTTGGGTATGAGTTTAATTTGAAAATTTGGGTTATGCCACGTGGCGTGCAACGTCATGTGACAAACTTAACGGCCACGTCAGCGCCGTCTAACCTAAATTGACGGCAAAGACTAAAAACGAACAATTTTTTTTTACAGGGACTAAATCCTAACAAAAATTTTTCTAGAGATCAAACACCAACTTTTTGATAATACAGTGACTAAAAACTTATTTAACTCTATTTTTTTTTCCAAATGACGTGATTATGTGTCATCTCTCACATGGTCATGTGCATAGAGGTTAACATCATGTACACTGAATTATACCGTTTGTCTAGTATGTGAGTGGTCTGACTAAAAAAAAATATATTGAGAATGGTTTCATACGATTTAACTGATATTTTTTATATACCTGGTGTATTTCTTTCTTTCTTTTCGTTAAAGAAAAAAGCAGAGAAAAAACAACTGCTGAGTTGTCGTTTAATGCATTTTATATCATTTCAAAACATTTGATGTTTTATATGCGCATTGTATCCTTATTTTATATAAAAATAGCAAAAAATTCAACTACTAAGTTGCTATTTAACGCATATGTACCTATATCTCTTTAAAATGCTTATCATAATTATATACCAACCAAATTGGTTTAATGGTTTCGGTCATCAGGTCACCAAAATTGATCATTTGTGAGTCGATTCTCAATTTTTCAAATATTGGACCTGCGAACACGTGACCCAAGCAGAGCATTATTCTGTCCAATTGTTGCAGTTGCTCTCAATTTAATTAATTAAATATCAATAATACTTTGTGTACAAATAAAAAATGTACAATTACATTCAACTACATTTAATGTTCATTTTTTTCTCTTCTTCCCCATTCCCCCTCACTCGTTCTTCATTTTTTTCTCTCTTCCCCCTCACTATCCCTTCATTCTCTCTCACGCTTTTAGCATACAACCTCCATTTCTATCTCTTTTCTTCCATATGTAAATCCTAAAAATAGCATTTCCTTTTTCTTTTTATATCCAATCTCCAATCACTACTAGAAAAACACTCATTACCGTCATATTTACCAGCGAATTTTTTTTTTATTACCGTCGGTTTTTTGCTTTCCATCGTATTTAACGTCAGAAAATGGACCAGAGGTAATAGTCTCGATGATAACTTAATACCGTAGGATTTATATAGCTGACGATAATTAGCATTGGTGTAGACCGACGCTAATGGCAGTCCAGGAACAGTTCGTATTCCGACGGAAATTTAATGATATTTATACGTAATTTTATGACGAATTACCGTCGGTAGGGCTGTCAAAATGGGCCCGACCCGTTTATCCGGCCCGTTTACCCGGTTAAATGGACGGGCTTTACATGCAAAAAATAGGCCCGCGAAAATTTGAAAAAAAATTGGACCGGCCCGGTTAAGTCCGGCCCGTTTAGGCCCGACCCGTTTGGCCCGCGGGCTGGCCTGTTTACCCGTTAATTTTTAAAAAATAATTTTTAAGTAATTTTTTTGAATTTTTTTGACTTTTTTTTTGAACTTTTTTGATTTTTTTTTAATTTTTTAATATTTTTTAAAACATAAATGGGCTGGCGGGCGGGGTTTAAAAAATATGCATATTTTTTGCCCGGCTCGTTTAGACCCGCGGGCCTTAACGAGCCGGGTCTTAACGGGCGGGCCTAAACGGGCCGGGCCCGCCCGTTTTGACACCCCTAACCGTCGGTAATAACCGACGGTAACTACCATCGATATATTGCCATGGGAATTTTTCAACGATAAAGATAAATAATTTTTTAAAAATTTTATTTAATTATTATTTTATTTTTATTATTATTCTAAATATTAAATTAATATTTAATGCAATAAATTATATATTTAATAATATAATTATTTAATTAAATAATAAATTAATTAAATTATTATTTAATTCTATAAATTATATATGGTGCTTTTTGTAATAATTCAAGTATATAGATGCTTGAGAAGTCATTGGCAATTTCCTAACAAGAAAAATCCTAAAGTGTATACCATTGATCTCATGGATTGGGAGATTAGAAAAAAAAAAACCTACTCGAGACACAAATCCGGGAGATATGTTGAGGAACTAGGCAGCTTAGCTCCATTGATTCATTACAGCTATGCAAAACCTACTCCGATTATAACCAATTTATGATTCCTTACAACTATGCAAAACAAAAAAGATACAAGTTCATAAAAGAGGTATGCAATTCAAATCATATAAACATGGCATTATACAAGAAACCAATCAAATCAGAGGCCATATGCATATTTCAATCCACAAAATGCATAACGTCAAGCCATAAACATATTACTCACTACACATAGCAAGAAAGTTGGGTTTCTTCTGCACCAACATAATCAAATGTACTTTTGCGAATATGGTCATCACCAAGGAACTTTGGATTCAAGCACCTAGCAACATCAACACATAATTCCAATTCAGAACTTTAATCAACCTAGGGTTTACTTAGAAATTCCCAATTAACATGCAATTTGACATCAAAATTAAAGATAGCAATTCCTACACCAAAACCCAACAAAGCCCCCAAATTATAAACCCTAACAAAAATACACAATAGCTTACCATCATAATTTTGTTAAAGCAACAGTGAGAGCTACAAAGATACGTGCCAGAGAGAGCTTGCCGAGAGGAAATGCAACGGAGATGGCTTGCCAGGGATGGAAGTGTGACTAGGAGTCTTGCTAGAGAAAGGCGTTACGGAGGGAAAGATTGTGAAGACATTTTTGACGCATGGAAGAAGTAAACAACGAAGGGAAGCAAACCGGTGAAGAGGAGAGGTGGTGGTGGTGGAGGAAGGAAGAGAGGAGGGAGAGGAGAAGAGAAAGAAGAAAATGAGATAAATGGTGCTAGTGGGTGAGTGAAATTTTTGAGTAAGGATTTGGAAACCCTATACTAAGATATTGAGTGTTTTTATTGTTTGACTTAATGTTACTCTAACCCACGGTTGATAATATCTAATCTGTTGTTGTACTTTCATGTTGTTAGATTTGGAAAGCTTCAAGGAATCGCCTATTGTTTGGCTCCATCATGTTGTCTTTCCACCTTTCTTGCTTGTGTTGTGAGTTGTTATTTACTGATTTAAATTCACTAAATTATGCTATTCGGATAGTTATGATATTGATTTTGATAAGCCTACAATATTGCAGGGGTCGTTGTCGATTAAATTTTCATAGATATCTCCTTCAAGTACCTTGGTTCCAAAACCAGGTGGCAAGCATGACAAACTTTGGAAGTTTTTGGAGCCAATTAGATTCTAGTAATTTCCTTGGAAATTTTGAAGGCTCTGATTGAATCCATTGTTCTTAACACAACCAGGTTTTAATTAATTAGGGTTTGTAATGCTTGAAATCCTCATTATAAGGAAGCACTGCCCTGTAACTTTAAAATTGGCGGTTCAAGGGTAACAATTAAATTTCCATAATTTGCAGTCTGAGATCTAGCTTTGGACAATCCAACATGATTTAAAGGGCTTCATTAGTGGTTGAGATTAGGTTTTTGGTTGCCTTGAGTACAACAGGAGAAGTGGTTGTCATGTCCTGAAGGAATCCCTCAACACCTTGTCTATTTTCTTTGCTAGAGCCACCAAGTTCTCGTACATTCTAAAGAGCCACCTATGGGTCATATCTATGGTTATCAAACTCGAGAGTTTAAGTAAACTCGTGGAGCTTCCGTAAACTCAGATCATAAACTCGTACGAGTTTACTTATTATTAAAAATATTAAAAAAATATTTTAAAAAACTATTATGCTACAAAAATATATTTAATAAACTTAAAATTCATAAATACTTTTAACTCCATAACAAAGTACAAATAAAGATAAAATATATGAGTTCATACATAATACTCATTCCAAGTTCATAATAAAACACACTAAGAGAAATAGAAAATATAAAGTACTAAACTACAACATAGTTCAAATACAAAAGTTTCAAAACTCAAATCCTCCAACATCCTCAATATCATCTCCACCATCATCATCATCATTCTCTTCATTAGACACAACTTCATTTTCATCAACAACTACATCATTAAGTATAACATTTCCAACAGCCACATCAATGGGAATGGGATCATCAATGGGAACATCAGCGATCACATTTTCGGCATCCACTTCAATAGCATGATGTTCATCTTCGACTCCAACAACATTAGTCTCACTAGTATGCCCACTAGCAGGGGTAGGATCATTCATTGGTGGTGCTGATGGTTGATCACTCTCATCATCGGCTTCATAAACATCAACATCAACCTCATTTCCTTGTTTAGTGATCCATTCATTATCAGAATTGATATCATCAAAAAGAAGAATGTGATTTCTCTTTATTTGCCTACTTTTTAATTTCAAGTTGTACATCACATAGACCAAGCCATTCATCTTTTTCTGGTGCATACAGTTTCTTCTCTTTGTATGAACCTAAAATCATAATAAAAGATCCAAAAACTTATGCTAAATCTAAACAAATCAAATTAAGTAAATAGAAACAAAAATATGGATTAACTTCACTTACCATTTCAAATGCACTCCAATTACGCTCACATCCAGAGGAGTTGCATGTCAAGCTAAGAACACAGATAGCAAACTTCTTTAATTCTGGGCACCCATCACCATAAAAATCCCACCATTTAGCAGGTAGCATAGTCTTCCGGCTGTTCTTTGTAGTGTCAATGCTAAACATACCCCTAGCATAATGAAAATCAGGCAGCTGCACGCTAATCTTGTTCCTCTCAGTTTGATCAGGAACCAATTTTCCCATACAATTATACAATCCTTGTTTGATATCAGCATCATTAGAATTAAAAGTTGGCTCATAATGAAAATGGGGATTAAGGTATGCAGCAGCATGTAAAGGCCTACGAAGTTGGTCTGCCCACCTCTCATCAATAATTTTCAAAATAGGTTCATAACTGCAAACGAGTACAAATTTAAAACAATGTTACATATTCTTCTATAAGAACTAAATAAGACAAAGTTGAACAAAGATTCAATTGAAGTATACATTTTCTTAACTTGATGAAAGTTGTTCTTTATCTTTTCCTTAGCTGAATACATTGCATCATATACAAAACCCATAGCTGGTTTTTGATTTGAGTCAACAAAACAAAGGTTGGTAATGAGAGGGGTAGCAGCCTTGAGACAAATGAGTATGATCTTCCAAAATCGGCTATCCAAAGCTATGTTTTGGATTCTTTTCCCCTCAGATGTAGATGCAAATTTACTTGATTTCCACTCCCTTGAGCTAAACATGCTCATTAGTGGTGCGCTATTGTCATTAAGAAAAGATAGAGTCAAATAGGCAGTGGCAAATCTAGTTGCCCCTGGCCTAATCAAGTCCTTCCCCTCTGTAAATTTCTTCATGATGCTAATGAGCATGGTTCTTCCATAGATGTCGGTAGTAATTCCTCTTCCCTTCTTTATGGTTGTTTGATGCACCTTTAAGTTTTTTTTTCCAAATCCTCCAATATCAAATCAATACAATGCGCAGCACATGGAGTCCAATATAACCTATTCCTTTGTTGCATTAACATTTCTCCAGCAGCTTTCTAGTTTGCAACATTATCTGTAACCACTTGGACTACATTCTCCTCCCCCACAAAGTTTATAGCATCATCCAACATCTTCAAAACCTTAGCAGTTGTCTTAGATATGTCAGAAGTGTCCAATGAATACAAGAAAACTGTTCCTTTAGGGCTATTCACCAAAAAGTTACAAATACTACGTCTTTTCTTATCTGTCCATCCATCAGACATAATTGAACAACCAGTTCTCTTCCACTCCTCCTTAAATTCTTCAAGAGTCACATTAATATTCTCCATTGTTTTTTTCAGAAGTTTTTCTCTCATGTCATGAAAGGAAGGAGGTTTATAGTCAATTCTGTATTTCCCAACCATCTCACAGAATTTCACAAACTCAAGATTCTTGACAACATTAAAAGGAAAGGCACTAGTGTAGAAAAATATGCCGCACTGGTAATCAACCCAATGTAGTAAGCTTGCATTTCCACCTAGAAAAATTGTGAACAATACATGGAGAAGTTACAAAAAATTCAAAGGTGAAAAAGGCTCCATTTCAATTTAAAAGCAAACAGAATCATCAAACCTTTAGACACTACAAGAAAAGTACCTTATACCAATGATATGTTTGATGGATATATATAAGGGTGTTATCGACGAATTTCAACGTTTCTAACGAATTTTTTGTCATACAAAATTCGGTGATATTATGTCTTGATGGTAGCACCTTACCGACGTATTTTGAAATCCATAAGATAAACTGCCAAATAAATCCATTGGACTTTAACAATTATTTAAAAAGATTAATAAAAACTACACATCAAGGTCAGATACCATATTATCCTCCAAAAGTATTACATAACAGATAGTATAGTAAAAGAATAGTCAATAGATTTGTCCAAACAAATTCAAAGAGAGGGGTTGCACTACTTTAGATAACATGTAGAATAGCTCAAATCAGTTGCCACATCTAGACCAAACTTAATGAAAAAACAACGGGAAATAAGTGCGCACAAAAAAGGAGTTATTACCAGCTTCTTCTTATATGCCAACCCAACTAGTTTTTCCATAGCAACTTGCACCAGGTCTCTACAAATTGACAAAATAAATATCTTCCCCTAGTGACGGTTGACATATAAGTATCATACATGCTATTTTTGTACTAATTTATGAAAAATAAATTAAAACCTATATGTAGATTTCCTTCTGTAACTGAATAATATCTTGATTAATAGCTTCACAATCTCCATCACCAAGACTAGGCTTTTATCTAACAACCACAGAGAGATAGTAATAAAACCATTGGTTAAAAAATATAGATGGTTTCTCACGTGCTAGGATGAATACTCTCTCCTACTAATTTTTTTTTATTTTAGACATTTTTTAAAACGAAATTCATCAATTTTTTTTTATTTCATTATCTAATATGACATATTGATGTGTCATATAATCTAATATGATAAATTATTACATTTGAATACAATATTTTTGGAGTGGTGTATCATACGTTCAAATTATTGGCAAATCTCTAAACCTTTTACAAGTTTGCTCTTTCAATGATTCACTGCTAAAAAGTTTGTCAAGATTTAATGGAACATGAAATGATGAGAAAACTAGATGAATTTAGTTTTAAAAATAGTAAAAAAAAAAAAAAAGGAAAAAAAATTAGGGACATGAACAGTATGGGATAATACGAACGCCCAAGGGATGATTCAATTCAAACCTTTAGAAGATCCACATTAATGAGCAGCAGCAGCTGAAGCCTCCTCAACGATTCAAGTAACACATATATAATCAGATCAGGCTACTGTAACAATATGGAAAAAGCACCGAGATTCAATGCACAAAGGACACCAAAGAACTCAAATGCCATCCAACTGAACCACACATGTTATGAAACTATTGTTACCCACCTCAATTCAGAGGATATATTCACGCATGGTCAAACAAGAAGAGAGAGATTTTAGTGTTGATAGCATACCTTTGGTACTTCATTGATTTGATTTATAATTAAGACATGTATGTAATTGTAATATCTTTGACTTCGTCTGCGTCTCCATCGTCGCTCGTTTCAAATGACATGGTTAATTTTTTCAAGGTAGAGAGATCCATAATTTGATTTTAGAAATCCAGAAACCCGATGCTTTATATAGATGTGAACTAACTTAAGGTATGACTAGATATATTGCGGAAAAGGGGGATGAATAGAATATTTTTCATAAATTTATTTCTTGTTGCAGAATATTACAAAATAAAGGAAAAATAATGTGTATTAGGAAACAAATCATGTGATATAAATTTTCAAATGACATGATTACGTGTCATTTGCCGATCATGTGGATAGAGGTTATCATTATGTGCATTGAATTATACCGTATCCCTAGCTTGTAAGATGTCTAACCAAAACTGAATAAATAATATGCACAATGATTTTATACGGTTTAATTGATAACAAGATGTATTCTCTTTTATTAAGAAGGATAAAAAAGAAACTTTTGATTTGGCATTGGATCGGATTTTGGACTTAATTTTCAAAACCGATCGAATCCAAACCGAATAGTGTAGTATAATATAATTATATGTTGTTAAATTTATACTTTTACTTTTAATAATTTAAATTTATCATATAGTTTTAATAATTTTATTGTCATTCTTACTTAAATATCATTTTATGCATATTAGTTGAGTTGTTTTATTTTTTTATTTTTATACTTTCGTTTTATTGGCTTAAGTTACCTATATTTTATGATATTCAAAGCTTACAATTCTCTTTTATTAAATTTGATTAAACCAATGCAATCAAAACCACTAAAATTTGAATTGGATTGGATCATATTTTTTTTAATCTAAATCATACTAATCCAACCTAAACCGCTAAACTATATTGCTTGGATCAGATGAGTTTTTCACCACAAACCCATCCAAATTGCGTTGTGAACACCCTTAAGTTGTGTGTGTCGTGAAATTGTTGTGCTAGTGAATGCTCACTAATTGTCATGTTTCAGTTTACCTTTACTTTAGAATTAGTTTCGTAAAATATTTGTTCTTAAAAATAAGGGAAATTTTGAGCTTTTACGAAAAACTCAAGTATTAAAAACATGAGTCATACATAAAGAAACTTCTAATAATGAATAACTAGGAACGGATATTCGCAGAACGTTAACCATACAAAACTTCGGGGCACATGTACAACACATCCTGAAAATACCTCTTAACATTTATTCATACATATATAATCATGTGTCTCAAACAATCATGGTAATAAAGGTCCAAACAAAACCATGCATAAAATGTGTCCGAAATAAGATGAGGAGAATAAACAAACTTGCTCATCGTAAAACATAACCATAAACATAAATAGCTTCGATACAAAGAAAAACATGAGAACTCAACAAATCAACGCTTGCATCACAACCAACAATCAAATCCTCAAAGCACCAAATGAGGGGTCACTCTGATCGATGTGGTCCACATCCTAGAGGGTAGTCTTGGACTGCATTCTTGAATGCATGCTAAACTTCTTCCTGTAACTCTAAGCATTCACAGTTTGGAGAGAGGGTCTGGCAAACTGAGACTCATCAGGCATCTTTGCGTCCTCCTCCATATCATTGTCATCAAACTCGATCTCGACATGCATATCCCCAACGACATTAGGAACTGTGGGTCTCCTCTCCGTCCGAAAGAATCAGGATAAGGTTATGATGATGATAAACGAGCCTCCCACTCCTCTACAAACCTTGAAGCATTCGTCCATGTTTGATAATATTTATTTTTTTTGTTTTGTAATATTTATTTATCTGTGTGGTGTATACAAGATGTCAATTTTATATGTACAAATAGCATGATTGTGTAAGAAAATTAATGGCTAAATTATTACACATGATTTGTCATGCGCTATGTTTATATTTTATAAAATTTTTAACGGGTGATCATTTTATTCATCTATTCTATACAGTAGATAAAGAGGATACAAAAAGTAATTATTTTTTAGTCTTTCTAAACTTTATTGAAATAAGTCCATACACATTTATTCAACATTTATCCATACACCTATGATTTAATTAAGGATTTCGCTAACAAATGCCTTGAAGACACTTGTCAACGAATCAATAAGAGGAAAGTTTGTATAGATAAAACAAAAAATTTGAAGTGTTCAATGCATTAAAAATAGAGGAATGTTTGGGAGACATACTTGTTAGCCTAATTTATCCCCCTACCCTTTCTATACATACATTTGTCAAAATCTAAACTAAACTTATTAGTTTTGGTTTCAGATTTTAACAACTGTATGTATGAGATGAGTAGGAGGAAAAGTTAGGCTAAAAAGCAATATTCCCAAGAACTACTCTTAAAAGTATTAGAAATCTCAACATATTCCATTTTATGTCTTTTAACAAGTACCTTAAGGACACGTGTTATCTTAACTCTTTAATTGATTAGTTAATAAAATAAAAATAAAAATAAAAGAATTAAATGTTGAAAAACCACCTTCACTACTAATAAAAAGGGGTTAAAGGAAACTTCTCATAACTCATCACACTACATCTTTTTTTTTAGGTTGTCTAACCAGGTATCCAAGGCTTAGCCTTGACTAATCCGGGTCAACTCGGATTGCGCACCTGGCTATGGCGGATGAGTCTCCCAGCGGGGATAACTACGTTCACAAGGTCTCGAATTCGGGACCTTGCTTAAGTGATATCAAGCCGCTTACCACTTGGACCAACCCCGTTGGTTCATCACACTACATCTTTACCTATTCAAAAGTGTCATGTACACCAAAAAAGTGCATTCTAGTTACACCTCAACATTAAATATTAATTTTTTTCTCTCCCCTCCTCACTCTCCCTCACTCTGCATATCTCTCCTCTCTTCACCTTTTTCTTTGTTTTTTTCTCTTCTTTCCCAGTATCCCTTCAATGTTTTTTTT
>QANU01002159.1:112832-274768 GCA_003254905.1 Nissolia schottii
TTTTTTTTTTTTTTTTCTTTAACTTGTCAAAGAACCTAATGTAGTAACATTTAAAAGAAAAAAGAAAAAAGAAAAAAGAAAAAAATTAGGTCTTTGATACCATAAAAATATTAAAAATCTCAAATTATTTTATTTTTATTCCTTAACTAATGTTATTAGATTACTATTAGATAAATGCTTTTTTTCTTTTAAAGTAGTTATTCATTTTTAATTATTTTATATCAACAGTCCATCACAGTTAATTAAATTTATAAAAGTTATTTAGCTGAAATATTATAGGCCCTATTGAAGAATTAAGGGTTTGTAGCCAAAATTAATGATAGCAAAAAGTATTAATAATAAATTTAATTTTGATATGCTTTTAATTTATTAATTCTGTACATAATTTTTTTTCTATAATTATCGGTATCTAACTAACACTGGGTTATCAATCACATTTTATTCAAGAAATTGAAAGACCTATTTAATAGGGTAACATCTCCCATCACAATGGTTTCAATTAGAAGATTCCTCTAACGATTAAGGAAATAGAACTCCTTATCACTAAAAAAAAATTGGTGATGAGTCCTTACTGCTAATTAATATAAAAATATATAAAAGAAAATTATAATTATAGTTTATATAGTTATTCAATATTATGTTGACACATTATTGAAATAATTTGTGGGTAATCTCCGTAATTGGGCGAATATGCAGAGAAGATTTTTTCCCTACGAATAATGGATATGGATTTTTTAATACTCACTTGTTAAACAAGGTGGAGGCAAGGGTTACTCCCCTCGTACCTATGGGTACTCGATAAATAAAATACTTAAATTATTCTTAATTAAATAAATAAAACATTTTTATAACCTTAACTAAAACTTTAGGGCTAAGTTTGGTAGCAGGGGCAAGACATGAGAATAGAAACAAAAGAATAAAAAAAATTGTATTTTCTATACTACATTAAAGTTAGGATAGAGATGACACATTTTTTTTTTCCAAGAGACACAAAATTGGGACTTGAATGAACATAAATTTTCCATATATTTGTCTCTCTGTCTTATCTCTAGTACTAAACACAGCCTAAGAGTATAGGAATATTAGTGATATAAAATTAATTTTATTTTGTGTGTACTTAATAGGCTTTATACTAACTAGTAGGGATAGGCACAACTAATATTGAACAAGCAAATTTTAAATGTTTTTGGTCATTTTTGCAAAATCGGAGAATGAAAAAAATATTATTCATGGAGGTAGTTTGACAGTTTATATATGTAAGCAGTTATAGTATTAGAAAATTGCACATTATCAAAGAGTATTAAGGGGTAAATTTGGAATAAAAATTGTGACCAAAAAGTGGTTGGAATGGGCCAACGGCTTTATTACTAGTATCAAGGTTATCAAAATCAAAAGCTCACTCAAAAATGCTCAGAGCCTTGTGAAAACAAAGTGCAAAAGCAAAACATAAAAACGTAGATATTACTTATTATAAAGAAAATAATTTTAAAATAAAGTATAAACTTATTTGTATTGATATGTAAATATTTAAGTAATTTTGTAAACCTAAAATTACACAAATTTCATAACATATTGCGTTCAAAATTCACAAGTACAAAAAAAAGTGATTTCTACAATTAGCGTAATATAAAGTCTAGGTTTGCTGGATTACTCAAATTAAGGTTGAAGAATTGATGTAGTTTTCACTAAGACGTGTAACTCCACTTTGTCGCAACATGTGGCTCTTCTATGGTGGGATGGGTGGTTCATCTCTAGCAAGACATGATCCAGCTTAGGTGAGGGGTGGCGATGTGTGGATGATCAGAGGGTTGGAGTAGAAAATGCAAGTGCAAACAGTGAATAGAGTTGTCAAGAGACTCAAAACATATTAGAGTATTAGGGTACTGATCGGGGCATTTTATCTCACATTTTAATACTCCATAATCAAACAATGCATCCTAAAAATATGCGGGTTTGATGATTAATTGATATGTTTCGCATATTGTCCTCTTATGTGCATTTTTGAGAAATCTATAGTTTAAGCACCATTTTTGAATGATTTAAATGTCTTGAGTAACCTATGCGTTTAAACATCTTGTGTTTGAGTTATTAGAATCACAAGTAATCAAGTGTTGGTGCAAGAAGTGGCAGAAAAGGTGTTAAGAATGGAAGAAAAGAGTGCAAAAAGGAGCAAACAACTCTCGGCAGTGCGCTAGAGCGGATATAGAGGCGCTACAGTGCCCACCTACTACCGAGGTGTTGCAGCGCCCAATAATTGTCATGTTGCTGCAGCGCGTTTGGGGCGTTGCAGCGCGTGTCCGAACGCCAGATTTCGTCACCAGGACCTGAAATCCTAATTTAAATAGACATAGGGTGAAGGGAAAAGGAGACAACTTGACAGAACTTCACACAACTTCATACTCTGCCTCCCAGACTAGTTTCTCTACAAATTTTCTTTATTTTTCCAACATCGTAGTTCTTTGTTAGTGATGCTTAGATAGTCTTTTTCCATTCGAATATTGTTGGAGCTCTCGCGATCATGTTCGAGTTCTTGCATGTTTGACTTCTTTTCTTGCCATTAATTTAATACAGGTTTTATTTACAATTTCAAATTTGTTTCTATTTTCATTTGATTTATTCATTATGAGTTTTTATCCTCCACTCATGGAAGAGTAGTCCTATAATATCTTGCATGCGGTAATTTTAGGATTATGATTAATTGGAGGTTCTCTGCTTAATGATTATTTATAACTCATTCCATTCCTAATTAATAATATAGCGATTGCATGTTGTTGGTTAGAATTAATTCTAAATTGATAGATCTTGACGATTGTAGGATTTAATAAATTAGGATTAGGGAGCCTTTGGGAACTAATCCAATTTGATTAGGTTGTGTAATTGGGAATTCAATTAATATAGGTTTTTGGTACTGAGATCTTAGTTGTTAATTCCTATATTAGTTAATGCTTAAGGGATTGACGATTGTAATCTTTTAAGTAAATTACACATTAGTTAGATATCTTTGACTAATGAAACATCCCTTTTATGAATAATTAGTTGAGTAATCGATGATAATTAATCATTGATCTATGAAAAATTGTATGCAGGATATTGCTTTTAGTTATTTGTTAATTTTCTTTCAATCAAATTCACCCAAGTTAAACCCCCAGTTTACTTTTACTTTAATCGATTCTAATTGCTTCCTTGAGATATGATCTAGGTTAGCCCATTTACTATTTTTTTGGGGGTTTGCTTAGTCTTATAAATTATTATTTCATCGCGCACTAGAATTGCGATGTTTTGGCGTGTGTCAAATTTAGCGCCGTTATTGGGGAAGCAATTTGACCAATTCTTTTTTCTTTTTATGATTTATTCTTTATCTTTTTTCTTTTTATCATTTGATTTTAGTTTATTCTTTATTTTCTTGCTTTTGTTCTTTTTTTAAAAAAATTAATTTTTTTTTTTGCTCTTGCCCCTAAAAAAAAGGGGGGAAAAAGAGTTTTTCTAGTTTAAGTTTCACATTTAAATTTCCTTTGGTTCCCGTGGACGCCTCATTCTTTGCCTGATCCCACATTAGTCAATTTTGATCCTAAAATTGAAAGAACGCTAAGGTCTATTAGGCAAGAAAGGAGGCAACAACGGGAACCCGCTTTTGTTACTAATTTATTTATTCCTGTGGCAGGTACTAAGGGTGTTCATGGGCCGGGTTGGCCTATACCCGAACCCGGCCCTATATTTAGACCGGGTCAATTTTGAGGACCCGGACCCGACCCTAAACCCGATAGGCCCGATCATTTTTGGGCCAAGTTAAAACTCGGGTTTAGACCGGGCCAAAGCGGGCCAAAACAAGCCAAAACGTTTTGATTGCAGCAGAAATTCAGATTGCAGATTGCAGAAATTACAGCAAAATTACAGATTGCAGAAATTACAGCAGGATTGCAGAATTACAGCAGATATATTGCAGAAATTAACTCCTCATTGTCAGTAGAATTACATCAGAATTACACCAGAATTGCACCAGAATTACAGCAGATTATTGCATAATTGCAGAAATTGCAGCAGAATTGTTTAGATATTGCAGGTTGCAGCAGAATTGCAGCCGAAATTACAAAATAGCAGAAATTGAAAGCATGCAAAAGAACAAAAATTCAGCCCAATGAGACAGACTGGCTTCACTAAATAAATACCAAAGCAGACACATAATCAGTGTATTGATGCTTTCCTGTTTGGGAAAACATGCAGAATGAAATTCCATAAGAAACATACGAGATACAATCAGGGCATTAAGATGAATATATCCGAACTAGGAATTTATCAGGCAAAACTCCATTTATCTGGTGACAAATCATAGCCTAATGTCAATGCCTACATTTTGCAACAAAACAAGCACAATGTACAATGCATAGCAGTCATCTACTCTAATAGCTTCCAGCTTAACTTGTTAGAACTTCGAGGAAAGCTATCCTCAATCATATAGGTCATTATAAAATGGATTCTATGCCTACACCAGTTTATGGGTACACAAGTATTGCTAAGGAGTAAGGATTAACTTAATAGAGTGCATGACCATAAATTTTATTACATAAAAAAATTATCCATCTCCAAATGGAATGACTATCAGCAGATCATTGAAATTCACTTGCAAATATAACCGCCTAAGTTTCATTAAAATAAATAAATAAGCTGGACTGGTGTGAGGTTTATTACTAATACAGTTGGAATGGAAGCACCACAGTTTAAAATAACAGAGTCAAGATACATCAAAAAGTCATGCTACCAAGATGAGATGCAAAATAAAACACCACCACCACCCGAAATGGAGTGATCTCAAAGATCTTGCAAAATTATTCGGAAATGGTAAGTCTGGTATAAGCCACAGCTAACCTCATATCCAAGCAATCATTGATCATCACTCATCAGAATTTTCATCCAAAAATGACGAAGAAAAAAGGGAAACAAAAAACAAAAAGCAATCAAATTACACTGAAACAGTGGCTTACCAAGGGAAGACGAGCGCGCGGCGAGGCGAGGCGAGGCGAGGCGAGGGAGGCGAAGGAGGCGAGGCGAGGCGAGGCGAGGGTTTAGGGTCTGAATTATGCGTCTCTGAAGATGAACTCTCAATTTCAGAAGTGAAAATTGAGAAAAGTGAGATGAGGGCAAGTGAGTGGGCTAGTGAGATGAGGGCTAGTTGAGACAAGCCACTGAAGAAAGACATTTGGGCTGTTTAATAAAATTGGGCTGAGAAAAACAATTGGGCTGAAAGACATGGGAAAAAAAATGGACCAGAAGTGCAGAACCTATGGGAATAAATTGTAATTATGAAAGAAAAAAATAAAAAAATGTATAATAGTATAGTATACGGGCCGCCGGGCCGGGTGGCCCGAGGTTAGACCCAAACCCGGTGTGAATTACAATCGAATTTTTTTCTTAAAGTTTTTTTTGAAATTGGGTCCGATTCGGCCCGAATGCTTCAGACCGGTCCGTGTTGCGGGGCGGACCGGGTTATGAACACACCTAGTATTTTCCATTACAATTTACTTAAAAAAAAAAGGGGATGTTTAACTATTTTTNCTTTGGACCAGTCCGTGTTGCGAGGCGGACTGGGTTATGAACACACCTAGTATTTTCCATTACAATTTACTTTTAAAAAAAAGGGATGTTTAACTATTTTTAAAAACTAAATAATATGATGAGACTAAATACAGTGCCTGCTGTATTCAAGAGCATGGTGTATTTAAATGAGGAGAATATTTATGAAAAAAGAAAAAAGAAGCACAATTACGTATCAGGCTCAAACTGAAACTCTGGATCAAAGCGTAATTTCAGTTCCCCTATGCAAAATATCTGCTTGAAATTACATGCCGCACCTAGCACCTGAACATACGAAACATCCAGAGAGCGGGGACAAAAATGTAATTCCATCTTCTCACGTGCCAGTTCGCGTAGCTTAGTTATTATTCTGTTTACCTATATTATATTCTCACACCCTTACAATCTTCCATCCGCAGCTACACTCAAACCCTCATACCTTCTCTCTTTCTCTCTCTCGCAGCTCGCCGTCACAGCCGCCTCCCTCTTTGTTCGCCAATCTTCTGTGTAAGCATCAACCGACACCTCTTATTCCTTTTATTTTTCTTCTTCTTTCAGTTTTGTTTACGTTAGGTGTTTTTTGTGCCTTGTTTGTATGTAGTTAACTGGTTATATAAGCCGTAGCCGTCATCAGTCTTCTGTATATGTTTTTCTTAGTGGGTCTGATGATTGTTTTTTCCCCCAATTTTTATGAACCCTAATTGTGAAATTGGGGAAATTGTTTTTGAGAACCTTAATTATATAATTAGGAATTTTCAGTGATGATTGATGTGGTGTTTCCGATGCACTTCGGATGCAAATTCTGAATGGATTTTCATTAAAATAAAAATCATTATTGCTTGCCTATGATTACAATGCTCTCGAATTGGAACTGATGGTAAATGATAGATGTATATATTTCGTGCTTGCAAATTATAGTTTTGACTTTCGAATTGCTTTCTCGTTGATTTTCGGAAGCCACTGTATGTGCGCGAGAGTTATGTTTTCATGTAAGATCATGTTTTTGTCTTTATGTGCCGAAAGAAATTACCTGAAGTGGCGAAAAACAGATATTCAGTGAAGGTATATTCTATTTTATATCAAGTTTTTTTGTGATGGTTTATGTGGTGTGGATTTTCTTTTTTATTTGCAACTTGGTGCGAGGGAGAAGATAATAATGAAGAAAACGAGAAACAGGAATCGTTTTTATCTTAATATTTATTTATTTTGGATTTTTTAAGTGCGCCTGAGTCCCCTTGGTTTGTATTAGTTTATTAGTTTGTGTGAGCCTTTGTGGATAAAAAATACCTGTTTTGTCCTGGTTTATGGAATTTTGTGAGGAAAAAAAAAGTATAGATGGAAATCTGCATTAGATCCTATGAATACTTTTTCATCTAATGCATGCATCGTAATAGAACAAGTGGAACCTTGTATCTTTTGTTTTTCTTCTTTTGGGAAGGATGTAAGCGAGCCGGGATTAGTCGGATGGCTTGATTTACAACTGTGATTTTTCATTGATTTTGTTTGGCTGATTATCGCGCTTTCAACCTGATGCTTTTGAGCATTTATCAGTTTGTTTTTCATCTATACAAATTTTGCTTATTTGTTCCTACTAACTCCTTCCTAGGTTATTGGCCAACAATTGTTTGAAGATGGCTGATGGTCATGAGACTGATAAGAACATTGAGGTATGGAAGATTAAGAAATTGATCAAAGCTCTTGAGGCTGCTAGAGGAAATGGGACGAGTATGATTTCCCTTATCATGCCCCCACGTGATCAAATATCTCGTGTTACCAAGATGCTTGGTGATGAGTTTGGAACTGCTTCAAACATCAAAAGCAGGGTTAATCGACAATCTGTGCTTGGGGCAATCACTTCTGCCCAGCAGAGGCTTAAGCTTTATAACAAGGTTCCACCAAATGGGCTTGTTCTGTATACTGGCACAATTGTGACTGAAGATGGGAAGGAAAAGAAGGTGACCATTGATTTTGAGCCTTTTAGACCTATCAACGCCTCCCTTTATCTCTGTGACAACAAGTTTCATACAGAGGCTCTAAATGAGCTCCTGGAATCAGATGACAAGTTTGGATTTATCGTCATGGACGGCAATGGTACCCTGTTTGGGACCCTTAGTGGTAACACAAGAGAGGTTCTTCATAAATTTAGTGTGGATCTCCCAAAGAAACATGGAAGAGGAGGGCAATCAGCTCTACGATTTGCTCGTCTTCGCATGGAGAAGCGTCATAACTACGTGAGGAAGACTGCTGAGCTTGCCACCCAGTTTTATATCAATCCTTCTACCAGCCAGCCAAATGTTTCTGGGTTGATACTTGCTGGTTCAGCTGATTTCAAAACCGAGCTTAGTCAGTCAGATATGTTTGATCCTCGACTTCAGGCAAAAATCCTTAACGTTGTAGATGTATCCTATGGAGGGGAGAATGGGTTTAATCAGGCTATCGAACTGTCTGCTGAGATTCTGTCCAATGTGAAGTTTATCCAGGAGAAACGCTTGATTGGGAAATATTTTGAGGAAATTAGCCAAGATACTGGAAAATATGTTTTTGGGGTTGATGATACTCTGAAAGCTTTGGAGATGGGAGCTGTTGAGACACTTATTGTCTGGGAAAATCTGGATATGAATAGGTTTGTCTTAAAAAATGGTTCAACTGGTGAGGTTATCATTCAGCACTTTAACAAGGAACAGGAGGCCAACCAGAGCAATTTTCGGGATCCTGCAACCAATGCTGATTATGAGGTTCAGGAAAAGATGTCTCTGCTTGAGTGGTTTGCAAATGAATACAAACGATTTGGTTGCACTCTTGAGTTTGTCACAAATAAATCACAAGAGGGTTCACAGTTTTGCCGAGGTTTTGGTGGAATAGGTGGGATCTTGCGTTACCAGCTTGACATGAGGACATTTGATGAGTTCTCTGATGATGGAGGTGTGTGCGATTCAGAATAGCAATCAATGAATTACTACCCATTGCTGGTGCAGGAAAAGGAGGTCCAAATAGCTGCACCAGTAAGTGCGGGGGTTGCACGTGCTGCAACTGCCGCTGCCGCTCCTCCTCCGGCTATGGTGTTGCATAGGAAGTTTGATGGCTTATCAAGGTTAGATTTGTTGTTGTTTCTCCTGCTTTAGTTTTTTTTTTTTTTTTAAGCATTTGTGTGATTTGAATTGTCTCTAATTCTTTGTTTTGCTATAGATAACTTCCTATGATAAGTTCCCTGTTGCAAATTTTTAAGCAGTTTCTTGATCCGCTTCCTTGTGTTGTGTTTTTTCAGATACTTTGCCTCAACAGTGCTTTCTGATCAGAGCTACTTTACTACGTGGTCTTCTTCCCCACTCTCTGGTGCCACCAATGCCAGCAACCTCACTCGCAACACCTGGTGAGAATCTGCCAAATACTCTTACATCATTTGTACTTTTCTGTTTGAGTTTTTTCTAAATATTTCTGGTTTTTTGTCTTCCAGTGCCTCTGCTCTCGACTTGTGCTCAAAAAGGCAACAACAAAATTGTGCTTCCAAAAGAAACAACCTAGCATTAATGCAGGTTGGTACTTGAATGAGCTAATGCAGATCAATTCATTTACTTTTAATTTTCTTTCTTCCCTACATCTAGTCAACTGCTGAGAAACCAAGCATAGCTGTTGAGAACTGGCTGTCAAATTATACAAATCTTTGTCTAATTTCACAGATTTAGATTAAGATTACATTTTATATTTGAGTTGGTTAATACTAAATGATTCTTTCCTTTTAATTTGGGAGGTAGAATTACTTTTCTAACTGTTCTTTTGCTTTGAAACTAACTTGGTAAGTCTACTGTATTAGTTGCAAATTTTTATTCTAATAAGCTTAAATGGCAAACTTTCTTTTGTTTATATTGAAACTTTTGAGATTTTATGCAAATTGAATTTTCTTCTGCTTTGTAGGCTTTGTTGGATCTGTCTGTCCCTGTAATCCAGCAAAGTATTGATGAAGGAGATTAAGCGTCATCCACTCAGTTATTCTTAGCCAAGAGGTACAATTTAATTTTGTTTCACATCTTTGCTTTTAATGAATAGAAAATAGCTCGTAGTTATAATTTGCAAGGTAAAGATGCTACTCTAGTTCCTTTTTTGTTGAGTGCTTTTGCCATTATCTTTTTACCAACTTCTGTTTCCTGCTGATATTGTTTTATACTAGTAATGATGATGCTTTTTATCTATATATAATTGATGTCATTTAGTGACCATTTAATGTCATTGATTAACTAATGTTCTTTGGAGTATTTCGTGCCAGTATGCTTATATGCTATATTCTTCTCTCCTATGTTGCTTATCCAATTTACATCGAGACATATTTTTGTAGGCAGGGTTCATAATCTGCCATTGTATGGGTTCAAAAGGTATGGCACTGCCTAGTACTTTCACGTGCCTAGTTGAATAATTGCATTTACATGGTTTTGTAGGTGGATCCAGAAATTTTCAAGTTTGTGGTTCTTCAAGGATCTTGAGCTTGTGCATCCCTTGCGTCGATGGCTTATATAATTTATATGTTAAATTATGGTTAAACCTTATGCATTCGAAACTCTGCAGTGGTGATGACTGATATTATTGTTTTCTTGGTACTGTACTCGTGGTGTGCTTCTATTAATTATATGACTTAAGGTTGATAGATTGCTTGATGGTGTGTGATTTTAGGAGACTTCTGGTTCCTTATTACTATTAAATTATATAAAACTTTATTTCATGTTTTGTACTTTGGAATGCTGGGATTTGTTCGGGATTTGTTGTTTGATGGTTTTTGAAACTTTAATCGTCAGTTATTTTTTCTTGATTTATATGAGCGTCTCCAATGGATATCCTCCCTAAGTGCTTATTTTGGCTCCACCCTTGATGCATCAACACCACATCATCAATCAATGTGTCTTAAAAATTAAGTGTCTCAGAGGTGTTTCGCGTCCCTTCACTGGAAAAGACTTTCATCTATGACTCCATCTTAAATAACTTTTTTCTTAAGTAATTTTTTTTAAAAATTAATAAAAGAATATTGTCATGTACATAGAGGGTAATAATGGAAACACAAACAATACACCAGCGAAACAGGGCAAACACGTATGGAAATTCTCCTTTTCTGTTTAAGGTAGCACCTTTTGTGTTATTGGCTTATGGTGGTGGGGAATGAGGAACCAAAAGATGTGTTGCTACTTTTGCTTATGCTATGTATGCTTGTAATTTCATGGATTTAACTGCATTTAATATAAGTTCAAGACACACGAGAGCTTTAACCATATTTCAGCTTGTGATCAATCCATAGATACCAATAGAAAATAAATAGGCACTCAAAACAAATACATTTTTTGAGTATCACTGACCAACTCCTTATCAATTTTGATTCATTATAATATAATAAAATATGAACAACAATTTAATGGATTCAATTGACTAAAGAATATAAAAAGTCTGAAAGAAAATAATATATAATATTGGTAAAAATATTGGGCTTGTGGGACTTAATTTCACATGGCATCAAAGTGAACATGGTAGAAGGATAGTGTCTAAAAGGCTGGATAGAGCTTTTTGTGTTAATGTTTTCAGATGGTTTTTTTGAAGTCTTGCCTCGAAATTACTCGAACCATCATCCTCTTCTCCTATGTTGCAAGGGCGGGAGCTCTAAACACTGTACGTGGAGACATTGTTTCCCCACAAACGAAAGACAAGAGAGAGAAAATAAATAAAAATATAACTGGAGTGAAAAGTCTCACAAAAGTGTGATTTCTTAAGCTCTAGAGTGAATTAGTAAGTTTAAACATTCACAGGAAGCCTTTATATACAGGGAGAAGAGGAGACCCCCTTCTACAGTCTTAATCGATGTGGGACTAATTTTCCGATGCGCTGTAGCGCTCCCTGGGCGCTGCAGCAAGCCCCACGTCACGCCGTTGCAGCGTGCTTGCTTTTCTGTCTTGCGTCTCGCGTGAGACGTGCCCTTTTTTTTCTAGGTCGTGATAATCTTCCCCCTTAACACATTTGGTCTCCAAATGTCACAACCTTCTTCCTTCTGGCCTCACCGTGCTTCTGTCGCGCTTCTCTGATGTTCCATACCCACCCAAAGCTACCTGTTTGACATATGCTAACTAGGCATGAGGACAAGGAATGAAAGAGGAAACATCTAATCTAAATAACTCTGACATGCTTACTTGGCTCAAGACATGATTGACTCGTCTGACTGACCCTAGACATGACATGACTGACATCCTACAGGCTTTATGTAACATCATGTCTTGTATAAATGGGGCGTCTACCATTTACACAATCATAACTTTACTTAAGGACACTTGCTCCAATAGATAAATACAAGGAAACCTGTTGTTGTGATACCACATTGTCACACCCCAATTTAGGGATGTGACCGGCACGCAATGGACTAGTTCCCTTACTGAAGCCTCAAGAATGCTTTTCATAAAAACGTGCACTTAACTTCAATTAAAAACAAATAAAACTTTCTTTTTCAGAATAAACATAAACTCTTTTACATTTAACATAAATGTACACGATAAAATACGCAACTGTTCCAAGGATCTTGCTTGTATATAATTGGAGCACTCTAGACAAGACTCGATTACAAAATAAAAATAAGACTAACAATCCCTACAGGTAGTTTCACCTCAAGGTGAACTGCTAACTCTTAGATCTGACGTCGCTAAATTGACCAGAAAATCTATGCTTTGTTGTGCTTCTTCATAACCTGTAACTGGAAGGAGAGGTTGAGGGGTGAGAATTTTAGGAAGAGTCTCAACGAGAAGTTGCCTGCACTGTGACATGAGACACTTCAAAAAACACATGACATGCAGATGCAATACATAATATATAACAAACATAAAACATTTATATGATAATAGTTAATACATAAAAGCAAACATAATTCAGTTGGGGAGTTCTCTAGATAGACGTTCCGAGCATTACAGTTTCACTTTATATGCATTATTCTAGACGCACTACCCAAGCACCTAGGCCATGACAGTTGGGGATACACTGCCCGAGACCATGGATTCCTGATAGTTAGCACTAATCTACGTGATACATGACGCCGGGAATCACAGGCTGTCATGTCTGGGCTTTACGGTCTTCCCCTAAATCTACATGAATCTTATTCAACTTTACGATGGTATAAGGTATATTAGGGTCAACGTAGGTTGTTGCTGACCTGCAGTTCTATCCTAGATATCCTGCCATGAAAACATTTTAAAATACATAACATGATAACATTACATTATCCTTTAACTGATAGCATAACATGACTTAATATCTTTAAGTGTTTTGTCTTGGAAAAATAAAGGTAGACTAAAATCCCATGCTTAGGGAGGTTCCCAAGTAAGAGAGGTGCGTCACAATGGACATTTTAAGTACCAAGTCTTATCTTTAGACAGAACTTTTCCTTAACAAAAGTCTTCTCCCACCAGAATCTTTCTTTAACCATGATCTTTTATTAAGGGTTTAACTAAAAAATATGAATATTTATATCACTTAATGTGAACCATGCTAAGAAATAAAATATTAAATTTAAATATTCATGTAAATCATGCTAAGAATAAAATATTAAGATATAATGGCATAATACTAGATGTAGCATAATATAAATAAATAACTAGATAACATATTACTAGGTAGCAATTTCATTTAAAGGAAATACTAAATAGCATAATATAAATATATAGTTATCATGATAAACTTGATATATTGCATGATGTGTATAGAAAATAATAGGAAAACATAGAAACTCATCTAGAGATATATTTATGGTTACTACTATATACATGCATGATAGGTAGTATCATAAGATACGAATAAAATAACTTCGTTATAATAGTTAACAAATTAATATAGATGATTATTGAATAAGTATAATTATAAGAATAAAATAAACAATGATTAATGTTAAAATAGTGGTATCATAATTTTACTTTGCAATTAATATAAGTTTATTTCTACTGGTTCAAAGTTTTAGGGTATTGCAGTCGGAGATGAGGAGGTGTCGTCATGCTCAGAGAGGTTGCCACCGTGCTCAAAGAGATCTCGTTGCCTCGCCATAAGAGAGACGTAGTCGTGCTCAACGCCACCATCGACGAAGGAGGACATCCATAGGAGGCAAAGGAGAGAAGAGGCGCCACGCCGAGTATAGACGCAGCAATGGTGGATGACTGGGTTGCGCGCACCCGTTAGTGGTCCGTATGGCCAAGCCGTTTTGAACACGACGAGTCAGGTCAAAGGCGTTGGGAGGGGTAGCGGCAACAACAAGAGTAGCAACCGGCCGCAATGGTAAGGACGGTGGTGAGAGGAGGGGAAGGACACAGTGAGTGGTGGCTGAGACTGGAGGAAAGGGAAATTAGGAAGGAGACATGAGAGAAGGTAGGGGTGTTCATGGGTTGGGTTGGGCTGTGTTGACCTTTACCTGAACCCGGCCCTATATTTAAACCGGACCAATTTTGAGGACCCGGACCCGACCCTAAACTCGATAGACCCGATCATCTGTGGGCCGAGTTAAACCAAAGTTTGGACCGGGCCAAAAACGTGTCAAAGCTATCTCAAATTTCAAAATAAAAAATAACATCTATTAAAAAATAAAGTTGAAAAAATTGCAAACTAAATATTATATTTCCTAACTAAATACTTATTAACTTCAAATCTACAACAAAATGACATAAAATTTATAATCTTAGCATTCCTATTCAAACTTTCATAATTTTAGTGGAACATAAATAACAAGAAAACAATTAGTGCACTACAATAAATTTCTACACACCGAAGTAGACATGGTTTAACTACAATAGATGAAACACCCTAGCAAACTGTTTACGCGTACGTTGCAAACAATGCTCACTAGGTTGTTATCTGCTTTGGTTGGGGTTACTTTTAGCCCCTACATTAATTCTGAAAATATTTCTTACTTGGAAAATACGGGCCATTTTAAAACTTTTTCATTATATACATATGATATAAAATATGAGCCGCGGGTCAGATAGAATTTATAAAGCAAGCGTTAAAACTTTATACTTAACGGATAATTATTCTAACCTAACCACATCAAACAATAAGCATACAAGTGGTCCATAACATATGTTTGCAATCATTTACATAGGTAGTCTCATAGTTAATACATACATGTACTTTCTCACGGTAGTGTAAAACATAAACCATACTAACTAAAGGCTGATCGTAACATCTTTAATCAAGCCCCTGCTATCCTATTCCTCCGTTCATTTGCTTCAAGTCTGCTTTTCCACGTACTGCGATGACGTTTTTGTCATGCTTACCTAGAACCATAAAGGAGCGGGTGTGAGAACTCTGCGTTCTCAATGGGAAACCTTAGTCATCACTGATCGTTTTATTCTCAATTATGATTCCGCCGCTCAAGGGTCTCTAGATGTCACAGTTATACTACATCCCTTCTAGTTATTAATATTCAACCTAGTCCTGAGCAGCTACCTATGTTACTATGTGACTGAGGGAATCTAGTCTTTTCTTATCTATGTCATCAATTCTCTGTTCTAACTCCTAGGGAACAAGTTCTCATTCTTACATAAACATCATTCATTTCTCTAGTACCTCGGGCACCTTCATTCATCTATATACTATTCATCTTTATGCATGAGGGATAAGAGTAGTTCCCAGACTCTTCTGTGGACGGAGACCCTAATCCGTACCTCGTCATGATCATCCCAACCCTACTGTGGTTAGGAAGATCCTGCCTTGTCTTTAGAGCGTTTCAAACTCTACTGTGGCTGAAACTCCCCGAACTCTTCTGTGGTCAAGGGACTCCCAGACTCTATTGTGGTCTGGAGAACTCTGCAGACTTGTTATTCTTTGAGCCTTGACTCTACTGTGGTCGGACCCTAATAAAACTTTGTAAGACTTACCTCGTCCTTAGAGCGTTCCAAACTCTACTGTGGCTGGACCTCCCCGGACTTTGCTGTGGCCAAGGGACTCTCCGACTCTACTATGGTCTAGCGTCTTAGCACCTCGAATCTTCTATGGTCGAATGCTCTGACTCTCTAAACATTATTCTACCCATTATCAAACATTCACATATATATAATCAACACAATTCATCATCTTTAAAACAATCATATTTACAGCCAATATAACTTAATAGCTCAGGTCATCATCTTCATCATATTCATTGAAAGATCATCGTCTTATATTCTAACCTACAACACCACATAATCATAAGCAACTAACATATATGGTATCACATAGCTCATAACATATCAAGATTATTTCTTGAGTAATTACAGAATTGAGATCCCAATACATGATCAGGCCACTTAGCGTCCTGAAGAAAATAAAGTTGGTAATAAGCTCTGCACAGGCCGCTCAGCGCACTGGGCGTGCCTTAGGTCTCAGTTCTGCAATTTTTGTGTAAATCGCATATTTCTTTCTTACCATCGTCACAAGCACTTTCTTAGGCATTTATCATAATATTTCACATCATAAAGAGTATAATTTCATGGCTCATAATCATTCCTATCATATTTTTAAACAATTCTTCTATAAGCAACATCATATACCTAGGTTTCCATAATCCAACATATTGCCAAACAATTCATCAAACAATTATCAAGCCAAAAAAATCTAATATAATCTAACATAAAACACATCACAATTATTATTTCAAGCATCTAAACCTAACATAATCTAGCACAAAACATGTTACAAACATCATCAAACATCTTAGAACCACATAGGCAGTGGTTAGAACAGTTTACCCACTTTTCAGGCGTTCAGAAAACTGCGAGAAAAGACTCCAGCAAACCTTGGGGCGATCGTGCTATTTTTCCTAAGTCCAACAGCGTAACCGCAGAGCGCATGAACGGAACAAAAATAAATTTAGCAGTATGAAAATATGAATTAAGGGGGCACAGGCGAATGGCTTCAGAAGGCATATATAACATATGTATATAGGGAACCTGAGGCGGTGCATCATGCTGCCTCAGTAGATATTTATTATATATATATTATTATAATATTATATCTTAGTACATACTACTAATGTATTTTATATATATATATATATATATATATATATATATATATATTTTACTTTTCCTTTGCTTTACTGACGGTAGGGGAAGCACTTACGTGGCTTCTAATTATGGCCAAAGGCCATATGATCAATTTTGATCATGTTTGATCGCGTTTTATCTTTAATTGTTCATACCCAGCTGTCCTAAAAATATTTCGAGCATACCGTTATGATCCACTAATTTTTCCTTATTAGTTATTTAATTTTATTTAGGCATTCTTAAATTTATTTTCATATTAGTGTATTTTACGGACTCCCTTGAGTCGTAATTAAATCTTAATACGGATCAAAAATTGATCTGAACTTCACAGGACTTTGTGAAATCGCAAAATTACTATTTTTAACTAATATTTCATGAATTAAATTTAATAATTAAATTTTTCAATCTTATTAATTTATTCCTATTTATTTATTATGCAAAATCTTTGTAAGGAGAAAAATCGAGATGTTACAATAAATACCAAAATAGACATGATTTAAGAAATAGAACCAACATAGACATGGTTTAACTACAATAGACATAAAAATAGACATGAGCTATGGGATGGGAAGGAAAGAAAATAAGAAATGCATAGTATAGTAGTGTATGCGGGTCGGGTCAGGTGACCTAAGACTAAACCCCGAACTCGATATGAATTAAAATTGGATTCTTTTTCGAAATTGTTTAAAATCGAGTTTAATTAAAATTGGGCCTAATTCGGCCTGAATGCCTTGGTCCGGTCAGGGTTAGCGGGTCGGACCGTGTTATGAACGCTCCTAAGAGAAGGGGAGGAGGAAAGAGTGAGAAAGGATTTTTACAAAAATGTCCTTGTTGAATTAGCATAGACCATCTTAACTTTTAGCTAGTGCATCACGCACCTCCTTTGTAAGGTGCACCTTAGACCTCGCCTATAAAAATTGTATCAAACTCTATGTCATGTTTTGTACTTTGGAATGGTGGAAGCTATTTATGGTTTTTGAAACCTCAATTGGCGTTGTCAATTTTTCTTTCTTGTTTTATAAGAGCTGGCTGTGCTCAGACCAAAAAAAAAAAAAAGAGTTGGCTGTGAGGATTAGCTTTTGGATCCCATGATTTTAGAACTTTTTTTAGGTTGCCTACCCGGTATCCAAGGCTTAGCCTTGACTAATCTGGGCCGACCCAGGTCGCGCACCTGGCTATGGTGGGTGAGTCTCCCAGCGGAGATAACTGCGTTCACAAGGTCTTGAACTCGGGACCTTGCTCAAGCGATACCAAGCCGTTTACCACTTGGACCAACTCCCGTTGGTTGTGATTTTAGAACTTTGAGAACAAACATTTATGGCACTTATATAGTTGATAGGGTAAATTACAATGAAATGTTAGTCAAGTGGCGTTGCACATGTCAAATATGTCACACAATGACATTTTTGTAATATGCAATGCTTTTAATACATTTGGATAAATTACCTTCACCTCCTCTAAGGTTTAGTGAAATTACACTTATTTCTCATTTATTTGTAACTTTGTCACGTGGCCTTTTGGGTTTTTGTAAAAAATTACACTTATTTCTCCTAATGACATTTTTAAAATATTTGTGATTTTTATTTATTTTAAAATGATAAAAATATTCTTATTTTTTAATCTATCATTCTCTCATATTTCCATATCATAAATTTTTTAACATTTTACTTTTCACATCCAACTAAAATTAATTTCATAAAAAAAATTAAATAATAAAATAACTTCTCCCAATTTTTTAAAAATATATTATTTTGCAAATGTCTAAACTAAGGTAATGTAATTTCAATGGTATTCTTATTTATTTAATTTATTCATTTAATTTAGTTGAGATAAATTAAATGAATAAAATTAATCATTAAAATAAATTACCTTAATTTAGAAATTTATAAAATAATAATTGAATGAATATTCTTTTAAAAAAATTAGGAGAGATTATTTTATTATATAATATTTTTCATGTTAGGTTATTTTTGTCAATTTAAAGTAAGAGTAATAAATATTTTTAAAATGTCATTAAGAGAGGTAAGTGTAACCTTTACAAAGTTAATGGGTTACAAGACAAAATTATAAATAGAAGAGAGGTGAGTGCAATTTCACTAAAACTCAAGGGAGGTCAATGAAATTTACGCTATACATTTTAATTGACCAAAATAACCTTTAATTTCATCCAATGAGGATTTTTTGGGAGAGCTTCAGAGAAAAAAAAAATTTGAGGGAAGCAGAACCGCAACCACCATTTTCTTCCCCCGACTCACGTCTCATTATCTCTTTCCCGAAACACCATAGGCCAAATCAGAACCACAGTCCCCATCTTAACAAAACTAGACCCAACCCAACCCAACCCAAAAATCACACTAAACCCAATCTCAACCCAGAGCCAAAAATAGCCCACTCAACACCACCAATGTTAGACCCACTGCAACCGCCCAATCGTGACCATCACCTTGTCCCTGTCGCAACTCCAACCCATTGGTGTTGGCAATCATTCTTCAAATTCATCAACAAAAACGACGTTCAGAATAGTCACGTTTTCCTTGCCGCTAATGAACATAAATCTGGACCTTAGTCGGTTAAACATAAATGTTATGGATTAAGAACCAAATGCTTCTTAACTGCCAAACATAAAATGATAATCCTACGAAAAAAATAAGCAACGAAATTTGAATAGAATTTACACTGCCCTTCCTGCAAGAATTAGTTGTTAGGACCTGGGATGATATAGGTACCTATGCAAACTATCTCAAGTAATCTCAAGTTTGAAGTATCAATTAATTTGATTTAATTCCCTGCTAAAAATACGCTTCTCTAGTGGATTTTATCGATAAATATATCTACTGGCATTATCGGCATATTTCAAGTATGAAATCCGTCAATACCGTCCTTTTTTAACTATGTAAATGTTGACGAATAATGCATCTGCCAGAAACATGTGGCACCTACGTATTACTGACAAATTTATCCCATCCGATGATAATTAATAAATAATTAAAAAATGAATTTATTTATCGGCGAATATATTCACAGGTAAATGGTTTGTAATAAATTTAGGCTTTAAGTTTTAGGTTCTAGGGTTTGGAAGTTCGGATTTATCAAATTTCTTGTTTATCTTCTTTATTAAACCATAATAGCATATTATGGTGCAATCAATCAGACTAGTGAATTTATTTGAGAATTCTATGTATATAGAGAGAGATACTAAAGGGAATGGATTCTCCCATGTTAAATTTGATCATGTTATGAGAGAGAAAGACACAAACATTTTAAATAAGTGAAGCCCTCTTAAAATGGTAGGATTCAATTCAAAATGTTTGTGTGTTTCTCTCTCATAACATGACCAAACATAACCAAAGTTAACATGAGAGGATCTATTGATACGAAAACAAAATAGGTTGATTCCACAGATTACAGGGTTTATCATTTAATGATCGATCACATACAACGAATAAATTAATAATTGATTATTATGCAAACTCAAGTCGATGACATGTCCAAAGACTAACATATGTATGCATGTACATTATTCGTTAATTTATACTTCTTGTTCTATAATATATGGTTTTGCTAAATTATTAGTCTATGTAAAAAGATGATAAAAGTGTACCTATACATTTTTAGACAGCATGGATACATGTAATTACTTATTTATATGACATTACTTTTTGTTATACATAAGGAACTCATTTAATTGCTCTAGGGTTTAGGTTACTACCAACAGATTTTACCTTTAGCGGCAGATTTATCCGCTGGTAATCAATTTGTCATTGAGCGGGAAATTTCCCGCCCAAAGAAAATGTTGTGTTTCATTTATTGGTTTACCGACAGATTTTGTGAAATTACTGTTCTCTTATCTTCTCTTGAAATCTGCCGATAATGGTGATCGCATTTTAAATACGAATTCTTCTCTTCTTTCTCACTTCTCACCATTCTCTCCACCTTCTTCGCCGTCCCTTTCCCTTTCGCCATCCTCTCCCCTGCCACCGTCTCCGTCCCACCACCCCAGCCACACCTTCGTTCCCACCCCCTGTCGTCGTCCTCACCATACCACCGTCACCTCCCATATCGCCATCCCCACTCCACCATCGTCCCCTCCTTTGCCACCGTCCCCACCCCACCACCCCTACCACACCTCTGTTCCCACCCCGTATTGTTGTCCCCGCCATACCATTGTCCTCTCGCTTGTCTTTGTCCTCGCCTTACCGTCCCCTCCCTTATCGCTATCATCGCTTCAGCCACGTCTGGGTTAACCACCACTGTTGTTGCCGCCCTTGTCGCTGCCACCTCTGCCATCATTGTACTAGCCACCATCTTGAGTATGTTCTTGTCTTTTTTTATTTTATTTGATTTTGACTGAATTGGATTGATTAAATTGGTTTTATTTGAGATTGTTATTTGTGTTAGATTTATATGAAGTTGAATATATTACGAATTTGTGTTAGATGTATGTTAAGTTGAATATATTGGATTTGAGTTAGGATTTATAATTTGAGAATATTTAAGAGTATAATTATAATGAATATGAATATTTCATTAACTTGTATTTTATGTTGTTTTTTAGGAAATGACAGACAAAAGTCAATCTCCACCTCCACCTTCAAAGACATCTCCTTCACCGTCATGGCCACCGTTTGTGGATGATTTCGAACGCTAAATTGCTCTCATGAATTTATGGTTTGGATGCATAGGAGGGAATCGTTCTCTGCCAGCAGCTGGTCCGCCATTGTTAAATTAAGGTTTAGTAGTTCTAGGGTTCTAGTGTGGATCTGTTCGAAGACAATTACCCATTACCAGATATGGTAAGTCTACGGAGGTAAGGAATCCTCTGGCAATAGACGATCAAGTTTGGTAATGGATAATGTAATGTTACTGTAAGATCGAATGAAATTTTATATTTTATCATCGGAGTCGCAGGATAGGAATTATTTGCCAGTAGAAGACGCAAGCGAATAACTCATAGAGTAAAGGATAATGTAGAGACTAATGTAAGGTTATATGAGTTTTGTAATAAAGAATTGTGTATGTGTTTTGAATTAATGTATTTTGGTTATATTGATTAATAATAATATTCATTTTAATGTTTGTATTAATTAATTATTTTATATATTTTAATATAATTTTTAGCATTTTAATTTCTAATTTAATTATTTTATTATTATGTTTTTTGGATTTCTGACAAATATATCCGTCAGTAACTTTTTCCTTGGCACCTTTTCTGAACCTTGTTACTGACAAATACATCCGCCGCTAATTATCGACGGATTCATTATCCACCTGGTATGTAATTATTGACGAGCTCATTATCGTCGAATAGTATCCAACCAAAAATTTGCCAGAACCATTAAAAATATGTTGGTAATCTACAAAAATCTGTCTTTAAAGAGCGATTTTCTAGTAGTGATTGTTGACATTTTCATCAAGTCAAATCTTTTGATTTTCATGACTTTTAAAGTAGTGGGAGATAATGTCAACTATTTATGTTGATGTGTCAAGATTTAATTAGTTAACAGTGTAATTTTACATTGTACACAACAATAAAACTCTTTAATTTATTATGCTAAAAAAACTGGCTAAATGTAATATAATACGAAACTGGATAATAATATAAAAAAAATTATGATGCATAAAAATAACATATTTAAAAGATAAAAGACCACACAAAAGATTAACAATCATCCAATTAGGGTGTATTTGGTACGGGGGTAAAAATTTGAGAAATATTAAACTTCTAGGAATTAAATTTATAGGTGCATAAACCTAATTCATAAATATTGAACCCCATCTGAAAAAAAAAAATTGACCCCATACCAAAGGCACAAATTCTTGGGTGTACTTATGCATTTTATAACCTTTGCTCCTTTATTGCTCATTTGTTTATCTTCTACTCTTTTTTTTTTCCCCTCTCAATCATGGAGTCCATAATATTCCATTACGTTATGAGCACACATATATAATCATTGCCTCTGCCGTTAAATAAGCAATGGTTTGCTGGCTAGTTTCTTTCTTTCTTTCTTTCTTTTGTACATCAAAAGTATATATAGATAGGGAAGGAAAAGTTATAGCTCTAGTCAATAATTCAAAGGTTAAGCCGTAGTTATTAACAAATGGTTTCTTTAGATAGATTAATAGAGGAATCTGTATGTACGTCTTGGATCGAACAAAGTGGTTAGAGGAAAGAAAAATATCTATGATATAGTAATCAACCGTATATTTATCTTAGTTTACCGCTACAATTTGTGTGTAGAATAGTAAAGCTCTACAATTATTAGACACTGTTATATTATTTTATGACTGAATATATTTTTCTCTTTAGATAAGTATAAAAAAGGAACAATATAATTATTTTATAAATTGAATAATTATTTTCACAAGAAAAATAGCCACGTACATGCTGAACTAATTTGTAGTTATCCTAAATAGTTAATTAAGTTTCTTGTCTCTTGAAAGATCTCAGGGCCACCAAACTCATTCAGAATCTGACTATTTTAGTGAGCACATTATGGAAACCGTAGGGTCACAACACAATGATATCTACGGTTGAAGATACTAACTAACATATATAATGTATAATTGAAATAAAACAATTCTCGTAATGCCTTGATTCTATGTATTCTCCACTACTACTCTCTAAATATGAGTCAAAATAATGTTTGAGATATTTGAAGCAGATGTTTTACCAAGTTGAATATAATTTTTCATATTAAAACTATATACGATATGGATTTTGACCCGTTTGTGTGCATGTACACCGATGCATGCATGGTTGCAATCAAAATTCAAATCCATAGATATCAATCAATATCATTAAGTTGACATTCCAACTGTTCATAAGGGCCCTTTCCCACACAATTAAGTGGACATGACATACTCAAGAAAAGTTTCATTTATTGAAGAAAAAAAAAGGTAATTCCTAATTACTCAATCGCTTAATTACTAATTGACATAATAAGTGTCAATTTTTTCTTATTCATCTTTGATTCAATATATCTAGATGCAATTTGCACATAAATAGATTGAGCTAAAGATGAACCTTAAAACTAAAAAATAGACATTTATTATAAGAGAGAGAGAGAGAGTAATATTAACTACGCTTAAAATTTCTTGAAAGTGTGCTCCATCATAAGTATATGCAAAATTGCACTCTACCTCATTTTTCATTGTGACTGATCAGTAATAATCTGTTGAATTTCTATTTTATTTCTTATGTTCTCTATTTTCAAAAGATTGCGAAACAAATAGTGAAAGTAATAAATTTTGTTTCATGTTTTTATTATCTATTTTCACTATTTTTTTTTTTTTGAAAACTTGAGGTCGATTTGATTTCTATTTTCGTTTTATGCGTTTCTTGATTTCAAGATTTTGTGAAGGAAATGATAAATACAAAAAATGAAAACAATAGATATGATTTTATTGTTTTCAAGAAAATGGTTTTAATGCACCAACTAAGTTTGGTACTTGTGAGCAGGTGGAACATTTGCATTTAACCACACTTCCAAAATGTGGTTAAACACATTTTAAAAGTGTAGGTAGAAGGCTTTGTCAATTTTACCCTCGCCTCACATATCTCCTCTCCCCTCTCCTCTAGATCTCCTCTCCCTTTTTGTCTCACCACCACCACCACTTCAAAAACCACCGTCCTCAAATCCATCATTAAACTCATTGAGATTAATTTAGCCTCAGTGTCTGAGCTTGAAGATAAGAAAAAACACGAAAGATGTTGGGCTAGAGAAATTTGAAAAGAAAAAAGATTATATATATCATTCGTATTTTAATTCTTTTCTTCCTCTTATTTTTTCAACTCCAACAAGATCTAGTCAGAATTTCGAACAACACGTACAAAATCCAACAGCCAAGGTTAGAAACAACTTCGAGAGCCTGACGACGACAATTTCGTTAGCCAGATGACAGGATCTGATCAAGAATGGCGGTGATGGTGGTTAGGGGATGGCAAGGGTTGCAGCAAGAGGAGAGAGGGAAAAGGGAGTTTTAGGACAATTACTAAAATAATTTCATGGACTACAATATATTCATTTTTTAACCTAGTGCATCATGCACCCAAATATACAAGGATTATTTTAATTAGTCATGACCTGTTTTTAATGTTTTTATTATTTCTTTCATAAACTTTTAATAATAGAAAATATAATAAATAAAAACAAAAATCTAACATATTATTGACGATGAACCACAATAAAAAAAAAATTAGAATGGAGTATAATTTTATGAATAATGAAGATCAAATTTCAAGTATCCTCAACTTAGTTTGTACTAATTACTCAAAAAGAGAAGTGTTTCATTTAACAAAGTAAGGGGAGGTAATGATTAAGGAATTTGGCCATGTTTACTTGTATTAGACGAATTAGCTATCCAATCCAATGTATGGAACAAAAAATGGGGTACTGTCGTAGGTTCTTGGCAATTTCTTTGGACAATATAGTAAACACGCAAAACTATTCAATTCTTCTATTCCTCATTAATTAATGTGGTTGGAAGAGACATAATGGTGTTAGCATACTTAGCATTCAACAAACATATACAAATGAACTATTGACATCAAAATCCGACAATATCATGTGCAACTTTGATGATTTGTTGGATTGAAATTTACCTTTGATACGAATATATCCATACTATTCTGTCTCATGTAAAATTGTGATGGGCATGTTTGAGGCCATCCGTTCAGAATAATATATATAAGCAACAAGAAGATGCACCTTACCTTTTCCCCTCACATTTTTCTTTTGTTTCTTTTTATTTGTCCCTTTCAGTTATATAATTTATTTGGAACTATTTTTATCTTCCAATTTTTTAGGTTCCGGGATTCATCAATCACCCTTTTTTCTATTTAAATATTTTTCTATTGATTAAAGATGCAACCTATCATGAAATGGTCACACACCAATACCTTACCCAGTATTGTGACAGGTGTGATAAAGAAAAAAAAGCAACAGTCCTTTTGAGAGGAATCACAATGGTATTATGTAGAGTTTGAAAGTGATATATATTAGAAACTATGAATAATAGTATATGTAATGCATAGGAAAGTTTGAATTTAGGGTAACATTAGGTAAGAAAAGAAATCCACCCAATTCAAGTCCTTATGTGAGTGTTTGATTATCAATCACGGGTATTTCTTTACTTTTCATATAAACAAATGAGGAAACTTTCCTTAAGTTAGAGAAAATACACCTAGAATGAATAAATATGCATGCATGTCAAGGCCCCAAAACTGATAAGGGAAGGAAAATGACATTTCTAGTTTGAGCTTCAAGAAGCAATTCAGGTACCAAAGACCTTCAATCAAGCCACTTAGGTGAAACTAGAATTGTCCATCATGATTGATTGTTTAGGTTTTTCCATAACTAACTGTGTGTGTATATGTGTATATATTGCATGGGATGTATATTTGAGAAAAAACAATGTAAATTGCTTGTTTTCATAAACGTTTAACTTACGGCATGAATCCACAATAGTTAGTGGTTGGCTTTGGCCCACTTATATATGTACATATTCCTACCCACTTTGAGCTTCTATTTGTTGATGGCATGTGGTAGTGGATTTATTTGCCTTTTAGAACCGAAAAAAATGGCTTTTGTCCTCTGCCTTTAACCCAAATGTAAATGCTCTATGAATTATATGGGTTTCTTAATTGCATGAACAATTTATGAACAAAGTGTATTTATTTTTTATTAACGTTAAATGTGATGAATTTTCGTTATCTTGTAAGTGGCGTTTGACTTATCAATGAATGAAAGTGTTTGTCTTCTAATAAAAAAGAAAAGAAAAAAAATAGCATACTGAAAATTTACATTATATGATGAATAACAAAACAAGCAAAGAAAAAATTTTGTGAACAAAATAAGTGTTTTTCCCCCTTTTACTTTTATATTGGGAGGTCATCATTTTTTTTGATCAATTTACTCTTGTATAAGTTGAACATCTTATACTAACACCTTTAAATAACTTGTCATTGAAGAGTATGTGACAAAATCTACAATCAAATTGAAACTTGATGCGCCGTAAATTATATCTATAAAATTTTACTATGCTAATTTAATAGGATCATTAGATGGAATTTTAATAAGGTCCATACTTTACTAAAATTTTATCAAATAGTAAATGATTAATGAATTTGTATCTGTATAATATCCTATAACCAATAAATATAAATAACATTTCTCATTTTACATAATTCAAAATTGTTTAAACTTAATACACTTTTTATATACAATCAACACCGGTACAGCATACAAGAAATAGTTCTTAAATTTCTAAAAATAAAAAATCATTTGATCACCTTCTTATTCCGCTACAACAAAATTAGCCTAAAGTTGCGTTAATTATTTTTCTAATTTTCTAATTTTTGACATGATCAACATGATATACCGTTATAATTCAACGGTTTCATCAGCAAGAATTATATTCTGTAAAAAATTATTAAAGATCTAAGCAGGACGGAGTTAGAATATTTTTGTAGGGAATTAGATTTGGTCTCTTAAAGGGATAGTGTCTCTATATTAGTACTCCAAAAAAAAATTATGAGATTAATTTTTTAATGATTAAAAATGTCACATAGTAGTGTTTTGTTAATTCTCCAAAAGTATAGTGATTATTCCATTAGTCATTTAAAAGGATTAATGTAGGAACATTTTTAATTATTAAGAGACTAATTTGGAACATTTTTTAAAAAGGACTAAGGTAGAGATTGCTATACTTTTGGATGATCAAAATAAAGTTTTGCTCATGCATAAAAAAATACAAATTCCACAATCAAAATTTAAGAGACACACACATATATATATATACACACATCATATTGATTTTGAAAATAATAATTTTTCTCAAATTACTGAAATGTAAAGAATAATCAGCTCATAATTTTATCAAAAAAATACAGAATATCCTGTAAAGCTTAAAATTTAGAAAAATGAAGTTAATATTGTATATAAATTCAACTCAAGATCAATATTTAAAAATTAGATAAAATAAATATACAATAGAAGCTATAATTTGTTCAACTACACATAATTATGTTAAAAAATAATAATAAGCTAAAAAATAGTATGTTTCTCTTGTTCTTTTAATTTAGATAGAAACAAAAAAAAAAATACTAGAATGGGGTTAAAACTAAAATAGAGGGTAATAAAGTTGAGTGATTAAACGTAACTAACATTTTATTTTATTTTACTTTATGTATAAATATAATAAGGGTTAATTAAGTTTTCAGTCCCTGTAATATGAAAAAGTTTGGTTTTACTCCCTCATGACAAGTTTTAGTCCCTGTAAAATGTAAAAATTTGATTTTGGTTCCTGTGGACGGTTGGTGATGGACGGTGATGTAGAAATGGTCCCTGATGACGGGTTAACTGATACGTTATCACCGTCCATCACCAACCGTCCACAGGGACCAAAATCAAATTTTCACATTTTACAGGGACTAAAACTTGTCATGAGGGACTAAAACCAAACTTTTTCATATTACAGGGACTAAAAACTTAATTAACCCATATAATAAATTGTTAGGGGAGCCGAATAAAAAACATATTTATACTATTATAAGAAAAATTAAGATATTAAGATTTTAGCGGTGGCGGTGCCCCCTCAGGAGCAAAGGTGGCTCTGCCCCTGGATCTAAGTGTGCTAGTTCCTATAAGATGTGACAACCAATCCTCCCCAACAATGCAATAAAATTGGTGTAAATGGTCTTGAAGTTTAAGAAAAGGTTTCTTCTTTTTCTTTTCCCCCTCTTAGCTCATTTTTGTCCTTGTCTTTCTCAATAATGAAGTCCTTGAATCATGAATGTGGTTAATTTCTTCATCTTGCCTTTGCCATGGATGGGCAGAATCTATCATAGATCATTCACGTGGGAGGCCTAGACGCACGTACGGCTAGCCGGAAAGACCCTAATTTAACAAGTTTAAGAGACCAAATTAAGAAGATTTTAAGGGTTAACTAATGACAGTTGTAGCCTAATCCTGTTTCCTGTAGTATCTTTGTCTAGGGCACACAACAAGACAGCCTATGTCACTTTTTCTATCAAACTTCTATAGAGATTGTTTTCAAAAGAGTATTATTTTATCTAGTGTTACTAAATTGATGTAAAGTTCTTAACATTGGGATTAAATCATATAATATTAACACCTTTATTTTTCAGATGTATAAAAAACATCATATTAACACCTCTTTTTTTTTTTAATCACCAGCTTAATTTTAGAAGTAACAATAAAAAAATCAATATCACAAAAACTCGATCTCTAAATTGATATATCTAAGGATCAAACCCAAAATCGCTTATTAAATAATAAAAGCTCTTTATCTCTCAAACCAGGTATAGATTAATACATATAACTCAGTCATTAAAAATTTAAAATAATTTGATTATTATCACCTTGTGATAATTTTATATATATATATGTGTATTTAAAATTACTTACATAATAACATACGTTTGAATACAAACAATACACAATTTTATTCTGGTCATGTATCAGATTTTTTTAAAAGAAAAAAATATATAAAACAATAAATCTTTTACATCTTTTCACATTAATATAATCATAAGAAATGAAAGCAAAGATATGATGATGATCTTCCCCAATTACATGCCAAAATGTTGCCTTTTCGCAGGCTTAGCTGTATGTAATGGAAATTGGTAGCTCCTTTATGTTATAGCAATGTGGTAGTACACTTGGATCTTGAAGCCTAAGGATTGGGACATTGGATGTCAAATTGTAGCTATATAGGTCTGTGGCAATGGAGTTGGTGCCACTAAATGGCCTTGAGAGCTACAATATAGTGGTGGGTCTCCACCAGGCGGCGTTCTGCCCCTTTCAATAATACTCTTAGTTTCTCCTTCTTTGTGAGCTTAAATTTTTTTCTTTAAAATTTTTTTTTATAGTATTCTCTCGCCCGACGACACGCGCGAGAGAGATTAATCTCCTGTGATACAATCACCACTTAAATATGGATCCTTCCAACCATTTTTTTGGTATATTATATAAATCTTTCTTATTTAATAGAATTACACCGATTTTCTTTTTATTTGTCTAGATGACACTTGTTCTTAATTTTTTTTTCTTTTCTGTTAAATAGGATGCTTTATTGATGACCCGAAAGACCGAAGTACAAAGCATTAACCACGTAACTCTCCGAGAGTGAACAATGCTTAACAATTATACAGTAAGCCTCATGAAAACTTCCTTAGGATATTTTCCGATACAGGGATACCCTAACTGAATAAAGGACTAAGCATACTGTTGAAAGCTTTTTTATACTCTCGTCGTTAAATAATATATCCTTCTTTACAGCTTTCAGATCCTTAAGGGATCCAATTGCAGTATAGTCGGGTATAGTCGTATCCACAGGGAGTTGCAAAAATACCTTTCTTGAGTTTGTTAATTAAACAATAAGGTGAAAGATTGGTACATTGTTTGATAGTTTAAATAAGTAAATAAACAACATAAAATAAATAGGCAACAAATCAGAGGTAGATCCGGAAGCTTGTTGGGAATTGAATCATATCATAGTTTCATGCATCCATTTACTTAGTACAACAGAATTATCAAATCATTGTTTGTCCGCCACCAGTTCTTAACTTGTTCATCGCTTTCGCGCATGAAAAGATCATCAGGTTTCCTTTGTTAAACTGTCACTTTCGCACACAAACTTAACAAAGTACACTAGCGTTATTCCAGATGTTAACACGACTAATCCTTTATTCCAGTTACGGCAACGAAGAATTAGATGAATTGATTTAGTTCCAACCTATGATGCCGCTCTTGCGCGCAATCAAACAACTTAGAATCATGCTTTAGGTAGCAAAGCTAAAACAAGCATTAAGCGTAATCATTCAAGCAAATCATAGAACCTGATAGATTCATAATGCAAAAGTTACATGGATACAATCATACTACAATATTCATCAAAATCCCAACAACAAGAGGATTAGAAATCCATCTTACAAGAGAATCTCAGAGGCAAGGTTATGGACACTTACCATGACACGTTCTCACGCTTGTCATGTCAGCGACCGCCGTGCTTCCTCGATCTCCTGGCTCCTTCACCGGCCTCCTCCTTGTTGCTAGACTAACCTAAGCTTTGAAGTACAAATGAGAGACGAATGAAGTATGGAAGGGAAATGGGATGTCTTCAATGAATGGCACGACCTTCCTATTTATAGGCAAAATTTGAGGCTATCGCTAAGCGGTTAGGGCAAGCCGCTGAGCGATTAAGGGTCCATCACTGAGCGATTTAGTCTTCTCCGGCGACTACAGGCTGTCGTAATTAATGTGGCGGCAGCTTTTTGCAAGGACGGCGCCATCTAGTCAGGGTGGCGCCATCTGTCAGGGCGGCGCCAGCTGTCGTAATAAATGCGCCGGCAGCAAGTGGCTCCGGTGGGTACGACCGCTGAGCGGCTCAGGTACTACCGCTAAGCGGACCTTGTCATTTGTACGCTTAGCGGCCTTCAGTTATCGCTGAGCGGCCTTCAGTTATCGCTGAGCGGCTGCTTCTGATTTCATCGTTTTGTTTCTTTTTTCCTCTTTTGCCCTTTGCTCCATTCTACTGGGATTATTCTTTAATTAATATGCTTGCATCCATCTTTAAAAATATATTATAAATCTTACAAAAGTGGGGAACTTAGTTAGATAATTCTTTTAAACATAAGCAGATAAGTGCCATTTCATTAGGTAAAATTTGTATAAACTTGGCACTTATCACATACCCCAATGTCCTCACCGCGCTAGACATCACAGAATTTTCATCAACCTATCTCCTTCTTTAGCATTCAAACACCATTCAAAAAAACTTCTCTTGACCTTAATAATAACAAAGTCAAATGTCATTTGTTATTGAAATATTTTACTCGTTATGCCCTTCACATGTATTTTGCGCTCAAAAGACTTCACAACTCTTTTGGCCCTCCTTAAGCGATTTCACAACTCTCTCTTACATGTAAGAGATGCTCATAAAAGAGTTGGGCACTCTATTGAGTGTGAAAATGTAAGTGACATAATAAAAAATAATAATAAAATTTACGCATTACACTAAATTGATATATATATATATATATATATATATATATATATATATATATATATATATAACCCAAGATTTCATGCCCTTCCACTCGAACAACTCTTTGTTGGTTGTGAGCTAGGTTTTTCTTTATTCATGCTAATTTACAATTAGCTAAGGAAGGGGGGGGGGGATTTAAATTTGGAGAGGCCCTATAGGGAACAAAGAAGAAGTGAAATCTATTTGGATGGGTCCACAAAAGCTTTGGGAGTGTTCTTGGCCTGGCAGGGCTATTGATCAAGGGGGACGGGCGTGATCTCTAAGGGTAGGGCCCACCACATTTCATTTCAATTTGCAGGATGGCATACCCTTTCCTGCCAATCTAAGCACTTTGGGCCCTCTTTTCATCATTCCGGGAAACTTACCTTCCAATTTCCGCAACATTTATTTGCTCAGTGTGTTGTTTGAATTCACATTTGAGGACACCAAAACAATTACTTACATTGAAATTTAGGAAAAAAGCAATACCAAGTACAATTATTTTTTATTATCTTTTTCTATTTAAGAGGAAAACAATCTTAGTATCCGGTTTGATATCTAATATTTGGTGCGTTTAGTGTAAGGTAAAAATGCAATAAAATTTTGTATGAATTAAATGAAAATTTTAGTTGTTACACCCTGTCAATATAAAATATATAAAAGTTTAGTTTAGTAGTAACAGATTAACTCATCACGACCAATGAGCTGCGATTTAAATTTTATCTAAAAAATTACACACATTTAAGTATTCAATTGTACTTAAATAAAATTATTCTTCGTAAAATGAACTTGAGAAAATCAATAAAAGAAGGGAAGAGAAAACACTCTCAATGTAAAAAAAAAAAAAAAACGTATTTCTCTACTTTTCCCCCCTTTGATTAGTGCACTTTCTCAAATGCTGTTCCATGTGTCACAGGTATTATAATGTGTATCAAGACCATTTTGAGAACATCTAGAAAGATAACCCATTCATTGGAGGTATGAATGAATTAATTACTTCAGGTCCAATGATTGGGATCAAAATGGATCCTCCTGTTCATTAAATTTTAAAGAGATAAATGAATTTACAAATCTAGAATGGATGAGTAGTGTACAGCCACACACCATAAAGTCCTGGTTAGTAAAAGAAGCTAAAAAATTGTATACTTTATGCTGTTTAGCAACCCTTTGAAATCATTAATAAGGTGACATTGTTTTCATTCTGAAAATAGTAAATCATCATCCTAACTAAGATTAGTTTCGTATAGAAGATGATTAATAAGTTAATTGAAACCTATGCCAAAGCACACGTAGACTGCAAGATGACATGTGTTTAAATGTTGCCCTATGTACTACTAGCTTACTCTATAAATTCGATATCATGACTTTGTTGAGCCTCAACTTGATAGTCATGTTGGTTTGAATTTGAAATTGATTGTGACGAATAGCAGGTACAATGCATGGGGTTAGTGATTTCTAGCTGTTGGCATGAAAATTTATTGCCGGGCGATATATTTTTCTTTCTTTTTCTGATATCAAGACTTTATTATTTATGAGACTGACTGATATTCAATTTAAAGTATTATAATTATTTATTAACACAAGTTTTCTTTTTCTCTCCAAAACTCAAACCAAAAATCTTTTAAAAAGAAGATGAACTTGGTTTGGATTACCAAGGATATTTATTAGTGGATGCCGTATAATTTTCTTTTTCTTTTTCTTTTGATAGAAAAAATTTAGCCGTATAAATACTTACTTAGGCCTTAGACTTCTTTGTTTGTTTTCCAACGCATGATTTGTTTTTAATTATGATCAAGTATATATTGTACTATTCATAATTAATTATATATGATATATGTATATTTTTTTAATATTAATATAATTAAGAACTAATTTAATAAAAAAAAATGTTGGTGGGTTTGTAGTTATTAGGATGTAGTGGGTTAATGAGTTAGTGAACTTTTTGAATGGACAAAATACACACATATATATAATAATGGATTTAAAAAAAATTAAGTTAGTGGACTTGAAAAAAATTAAATAGAGTGAGAGGAGACCAAAAAGTTATTTACTTTTTAGTATCCTCTTTATATATATAGTAAGTATAGATGTCACTTTAGGTTTAGTCTACTGGAACATAACAAAGTTTCACGTATAACGGGCCGTATGTTTGAGTCTTTACTTATTGTTTTTGGTGCGATGTAACTATAAGTTCCTTTTAAGTTAAAAGAATTTTCATACCTTAAATTGAAGTGACATCTCTTCACCCTAATTTTTTTTCTAAAAATAGGGAGAAGTCTTGATAATCTATGAACTTTTCATTAATGCATACACTAGTCTCTTAACAAAAAAGCCCACATTTGGTGTTTGAATATTTCAAACGTTACCCTCGTTAGTCCTTCTATATGAAATGTTCAGAAACTAACGAGAATAACATTTGAATTGTTCAAGAACTAATTAAGAGAGTTGATGGACCAATTTGAGACTTTCTTTTTATTGAAAGACCAACTATGGACTATTTGTAATCAGGGCATTCACCTGAGAAAATAAAAACATTACTACTAAATCAAAATGGTTGGTGATATTATATTGGTTGTATTTAATATGCACTGTCCACATAAAAATGGTTAAAATTCTCTTTCGATCTCATAATTATACCCAAAATATTTCTTTGGTCTCATACTTTTTTCATTCAACTTGGTCTCATATTTATTAAACATTAGTTAGTTTGATCCTCTGTTAGTCTTGTAATTACCCTACTAACGGACGATGCTAACATAGAAATTAGCAAGAGTAACAAATGACCAAATTAATTGATTTTTAATAAATACGTTTACAAAATAAAAAATGGAAAAATTAAAATAAATAAATAAGGAAAAAATTAATAAAGAATAAAAATATAAAAATAATTAAAAAATGAAAAATAAATAAAAAAAGGAAAAAATAAATAAAGAATAAAAAATCAAAAAGAAAACAAAGAAAATTCAATTTGGTTGCATACTTTTAAAAAATGTTCAATTTAGTCTCTTATTTATTAAACGTCAATTAGTTCAATTCTCTGTTAGTTCCATTAATTTTCACATCAACATTGTCTATTAGTGAGATAATTGCAAGACTAATGAAGGGTTAAACTAACTAATTTTTAATAAATGAGACTAAATTAAACAAAAAAGTACAAAATTAAAATGATTTTTCCCCAAAATTTGAACATGTGACCATAGAGCTAAAAGCATGCCGTTTAGCCACCAAACCACAATATTACTTTGTTATATAATACATTTGATAAAATATATATATATATATATATATATATATATATATATATATATATATACACACACACACACACATACATACATACATACGTGAACTGTTATATTATGACATTCTAATAATAATAATAAATATTTTTATACTAAAAGTGCGTTAAACTACTAATTATTTTTTGTCATTTCATTTTATTTATTTGAATTTTAGTGTATTTTAATATATTTATTTAATTAAATCCAGTTCAGTAAGTGATCTAGTGACTCACTGGCTAAACCAATGATCCAACGAAACAATGAGGTGGTCGGATCGAGTCTATAACCAAGTTTAATATCTATGGTTTTGAAAAAAAAAATGCACTGTTAAATTGTGCAAATGTTTGTGACCAATTGAAAAACTCTGTCATTAAACGTTCCTTTATGACAAGTGGTATTTTTGATAAAATTAATTACTTTTGTACAAGTGACTTGAGAAATAATTTCTATTTTAAGAGGGTCTTGGTTATTTAACTAACGGTTCTAGGTTTGAACACTAAAAATAAAAGCAATCATCATTGAGAGGTTTTTAGTCCAGTTAAGAGGACTTACTTAAGTATAGTCAAATTAGTCAAATTTCTAATAATAGAGAACACATTATAGTAATTCAATTGAAACCAAAAATAAATTTTCACTTTACCATTTGTAAAAGAAATAAACTAGAAAAATGGATAAAATTATGTTGGCTCATGCGTCCTTAAAATTTGCCGGCTATTGAAACAATTTGGATTGGAAATCTAAACATGAAATTTAGAAAATGGATAGAACTTGGAAACGGACAAACCCTTGGAGTTAAATTAGGAGCCATTACCTCAAAATGAAACAGAAAGATGCTTAAAATGTGTATTAGTCACTGCAACGACTATTTAACCCATAATTCCTGTTAAGAAACACAAGCAAAAAATGCAAATCATCAATCTATTTTTTTCATGTACATCAATGACAATGAAGTTTATGAGTTCATGTAAACTAATCAAATCCATCACCACTAAGCCAATCCCAGTGACTTAATCATCAATTTAATTTGCGTCAATTAGAATTGGCATGCCCATTATTAATTAAATATATATTGCACTGTAATCTCCATTCTCTTCACCATTGTGAAGGTTAAGAGTTAAACTTTTACGCTACTCCATCCTTATCATTATTTTATAAGGCTCTAGCACCATTCATGATAAACTAGACAATATTTATCACTCATATATAGCACAATAAATTCAAATAAGATGGCCTTTGTTTTCTTGTGAACTGCAGTAACCATGATTATCTTAGCCACTATATCAAGTTGTTAAGCACTTCGATAGTGATACGTATGCCGCCCCGCCCCAAACCTTAAATAATACCCAATTTTTTACTATATGCCTTTCCGTGCTTTTCTCCCAAAGGATTAGATATCTTATTCTTAAGTCACATAATTAATTAATCTTACCTTTTTTTTTAATTTCTTTTTTATGTGCAGACCAATGGATTCCAAGTCCTGTTTTGGAATCACTTGTAGCAGAACGGATAGAACATTCCAATGCATAGTTAAATCATTGAACGCAGTTGAATTTATTATACCTAACATATAAAACATAATCCCGTGAAGGGAGCATAATAAGGCTTTTTGCGTAGTTCTATGCATACTTTTCCCCTTTTCAGCAATGATTGGAGATATTTTAATTTCAACTTTAGGAATGGCTGAGTTTAATTGCAATCAAAATAATCAGAGAGCCAAATTTTTATTTATTTATTTTTTTCAAACGTTTAAGTTGTCCTCACGCTTTAGATCCAGCTATACGATAAGCAACAATTTGTTTGTTTTAGGTACTTATCAAACAGTTGTATAGGTGAATGACCTTCAAAGCCTTTATGAATGTTTACTGTTTTCAGTCCAAATTATTTGTCAAGCTGAGCTCTGATTGATTTTGAGACATTTATGATATGTAATTATTATGGAGTTTCTCTGTTGAACCATTTTCCATCAGTAGATCTCGTGCATATTTTTCTTTGAATAGTGATATTTTGTAAATATTTATTTAGTGTGTCTAATGGTGAAACCACCTAGGGGAGCGAGGCAGTTCCCCCCCCCCCCCCCAAAAAATTTAGACCATCCAATCAAATGTATTTGGCCTAAGCATCCGATAAGCATTGCCCTTGTCATAATTGATCAATATGTTTGTTCCCCCTAAATTTTGGGTCACCTTTCGTCTTTTATTAACATTGAGACTTGCATATCAAATAAAGGGTGAAGAGTCCAGTGGACTAAGGTTATAAATGATAATGTTATCAATCATGATTTTTTTAATTCTATACTTATCAATGTGAAATTTTCAATATTTACACGCAGAGTCTTTAGTGTCAATGGATGTCATCTAAATAACAAAATCTCTTACTACAACAAATATATTCTAAAGTCACACTTATCTTGACTACTCTTAAAAACTGTATCTTGTAACTATCAAATGTTACATTTTTTAGGGGTGAACTTTGAATTAACATTTTGGCCACACACATAAGACAACACCCAAAATGTGTATCTAAATAATTAAAAAGCACATTTAATAAGTGTGCTCTATTTAAAATACAAAGGACACACTTACCTTACTAATTGATTACAATTATTAAGTGTAGCTAATATTTATAGTTTAAGACACACTTTAAAAGGGTGTCCATAGTATATACAATTATTATGGGTGACTAAGAACTTGTTTGGATACACAAATTAACATAAACTTATCACAAAATACATTTTTAAAAAATAACTTATGAATAAGTTATTTTTTATCATATGCATTTTTCAAATCAATGATACCTATATGTGAATCTCTATGATCCCTTCGATATCTTTCCATCAATTTTAGCAAGAAAAAAGTTGCTTTAATGATAGACCTCGCGACAAAAATAATACATTTAATAAGGTAATATGAAAACTAATTTGGTTGAAATTAATTATTAACACACATTATTCAATTATGATGAGTTTAGGGTTTTGGAGTGTCCTAATATACTTATAAATGTGAAATGTTTTTAAATTTTCAATGTTTTTAATACATTAAAAACTTAAAATTTTTACTTTTTCAATAAAAATACTTTTTTTTTACAACGAGTACTCTATAAAATCACAGGCTAACATACCATTTACTTATTTTGCATATTAGTTTGTTTAAGGGTATGTTTGTGAGTAGAGTTTATGAGGGAATCTTTCATTTTCTTTCTAAACCCAACTCTCAAACACACCTAAAGGGATGACAAGAACACAAGAAAGAATAGAAAGACTGGGGAAGTGTAAATTGATTATCATTTTAGAGTTAATTTTGATTCTTTGCCATCATGAAGGTTACTTTACTCATTAAACCAAAGAATGAAGGATAGTGTTCTTGTAGCTGACATTATTAACTATTCCAAGGAAGATGATCGCTGGCTCAAATTTGAAAAAAACTGCTTAAAGAAAGGTGATTTATTTTTAGTCATTATTATTTGACTCTGGTTCTACAAAAGTGTTGTTGTAGCTATGATTAGCAGACAATTAAGATGCTAAGAGAGAGAAGGTGTGTGTATGGTGTGGTAGGGTCTATAGGGTGGGTCGGTGGGGTGGCTGGTTCCCTGGGGTAAGACAACAGACCCCATGCCAGATGCCACTTCTCACTCAACTAGTTCTAGTCAAGTAGCAACAAACTGCTACTATACAACTACAATTCTATTTAGTAACAAAATTTGTTTAGTAAATATTAGTTATTAAAATTACAGTGATGCTACTTATACACTAAAAAAAGATGTATATCAATCGTAGATTAATATTATAGATGTGTGAATAAATATTTTACATATAAATGAATAAAATTTATAAAACTGATGAATAAACATTTTTTATATATAAAAGTAAAATAAAATGTGATCTGTCGTGAATTAAATGTCAAAAAATAATTGCCGCACTCTTCCTTGCAACCCCAATTACACTTTAAAACACGTGTATCCACGCTCTCTCATAAACAAACATTATAAAACAAATGAATAAACATTAAAAAATAATTAAAGAAACATTATCAAACACAAAAAATAAAATAAGATTCACACCAACTAAATAACGAAGAATGAATGTTACACACTCTTTTACTTTCCACACACTCTCTCGTAAACCAACATTATACCACAAATAAACAAGCATTACAACACTAAAAAATAAATGTTACAAAACTCATAAACAAATATGACATCGACACATAAACAAACATTACGCCGTACAAAAGTGAAGAAGTAAGCAAACATTACTTTACTCATAAACAAACATTATACCACACATAAATAAACATTTCACCACACTGGAATATTACACTACAAAGAAACAAACATTACAATACTTAAAAATAAACATTACACTCGTAAACAAACATTACAATACACATAAACAAATGTTACACAAATTGAATAAATAAACAAATATTACATCACTCAAACAAATATTATAACACACATAAAAAACTTTACAACACACCAAAACATTACAAAACATAAAAAAAACAACATAAATCAGAGAAGAATGTCTTCGTTCATGCTCTCCATAACGTTTTAAGAAGGAAAAAAAAGGAAAGTAAATATGCAAGAAACAGAAAAAAAAAAAAACAAGAAAAATGAAATGGAGAAGAAGAAAAAGAGAAAAATAAAAAATATACAGAGTTTGGAGATGAAAAAAAAATGAAGGGAAAGTAGGGAAGAAAAGGAAAATAACAAAGAGGCGAACAGAAAAGGTATGCGTGAGTGAGAGAGAAAGGGGAAGGAAGAGGAGAAAATCAATGTTTGATATCGGTATACAATTGGTGCACGCTTTTTTGTTGTACATATAATATCTTTGCTAAAATAACGTGATATATTTAGTGAGTTTTAGATCAATAACTAAATTATAAAGTGACATGTTGTGATTTTAGTTGATACTGATTATGAGTATAAAAGAGTTTTACCTTCTGATATGTCATTTAATCATATATTGATTTTATGAGAAATTTTTTAGATAATGAATGTGAAGTCAATTTTACTACTGCTAAAAATTTGCAAATAGATTTTTTTTTTCCAAATTCATATTAAATATTTTAAAACTTATATTCTAAATATATAAAAATTGATTCTTTTAGTCAATAATGTAATTTTTCTGTAAAAAAAAACTGAAACAAATGCACTCTGTATACAACTCTTTTACGCTTAGATAATGCATAACAAATAGACTTTATTTTATCTATCTATTATTCATGATTTCTTTCAAAGTGATAATATTTTCTGACTAATTAAGTTAAATGTGCCTTTCAGAAGAAGAAAAAAAATGCGCTTTTCATTTTCTCACCTATATATTTGACCAATTCTTTTTTAATATTGAAAAGTATAGAGATTATACTACACGCCAGCTGCAATGCTGATCCGCAAATATCTGATTTTGCTTTTATATAATTTCTTTAAGGAGTGTCACTCTCTGATCTAATTTATATGCACTTTATTAGATGAGATCAGAAATTTCAAATATATATATATATATATATATATATATATATATATTTATAAGCGATTAATTATTACCAAAGTCTTTGTTCTTTATGAGTAATAAAAGTTATATTTTCTCTCATCCCCTGCCTCCTTGTAGCATATTATAATTTCATTTTTTTTGGAAAATGAATAAAAGCGAAAACAGATGACCTTTTTCTGATAAATTTTAAAAAAATGATCACATGTTTTTCTGAAAATGTTAAAAAATAAAAAGTTGACATGTTTATTAGTTAATTAACGAGACACATAGTTTCAACATCAGCAGATTTATTATTAATTATTGTTGAGTTTTCAGGTAGTAAAAATTACCATAAAAAGACAAAATTAATCTGATCATGCTAGTGTTATTTTTCTCAGCACCTATGTATTGTTGATTGTTTTAATGTCAGTTATCACTGCAGTGCAGAGTGAGAGGAAGAAATAAAAAATCACTAAACAAATAGTGGGAAATTTTTTTACGGGATAAGTATCATGTTAAATATACTTCTCATGCCACATCATGAATGATTAGGAGGCTAAACAATATACATGATATAACATTTTAAGACCATACAAAATTTTTTCTACTAACTCGACTAAAGGCTTATCTTGTAGGTGGATCCAAGTAGTAAATATAGAATAATCTAATTGCCTGACATCTTATTGAATCTTTTTGCGGTTTTAGCCCCCTTCTCCTACTAACTAGTGGTGTATGAAATTATAGAAAGAAAAAGAAAAAGAAAAAGAAAAGACTAAGTGAAATAGTGAAAGATACAACATTAGGAGTAAATAAAAAAAAAATTAGGAGAATAAAATAAAGAAAAACCATTGACATGGTGAAAAATGACAATTTAACTTGCATACTTTTAATTGAACAACTTCTTACTAACTTAGAGGTGATTTTGTGGGAATTTAGGACAGATTTTTCCAAAAAAATGCATATTAATAGCATTACCAATGCAAGAACACTCCAGAATCTAGCGATAGATTGGCACTCCGCAAGGACCAATGCAAGAACATATCTTTATGGTTTAGTTTTGCCGCTTTGGCTTAGTGGTGCCAAAAGTTGGTGTTATCACCTCCGCAAATCGTGGCCACCGCCGCGCTACACAAGTGCTTTAATTCAGATTACTTAAATTGCCTCCAAACATTTTGGTAGAATTTTTAAAGAAGATTCAAGTATTAAACCATGCTAACAACTTTTCTAATGAAATCTTTAACTGATTTCATGAACTATTAAGTCTCGTATTCCCTAAATTTATAGGTCTAGATAGTATTTATAAGAGCAAAAATGTTACATGTACACCCAATTTCATACACTCATACATGCACAAAACGAGTGTACAAACATTACATACTTGTAAATGATACTCTCAACTATACTTAATTAAGTGCACAAACATTACATAAGTTAAAACACAAACTTTATGTATATAAATACGAGGTGTATGTATGATGTATGGTTTTTGGTATGCGTGTAGCAGAACTCGTTTATATAACTTTTTTTCACAAGCGTGATTTAATTTTAAGATAGTATCCCGGTCCACGTATTCAATCCTATAAACTTGTGCAATCTAAGGGAAACGAGTTATATTAAGTCCGGCAACCTCGTTAGTGTAAAAAAAAATGGTGGTGGGTGAAAAATTAGAGAAATATTTTAGTTAAAGAATGAAGATGAGGGTACAAAATTTATGATTCCCTTCATCATAACTCTAAAATATTCTGGAGCATCTGACGGTAGGAAATTGATCAAACACAGTGGTTGGTCACAGCAGTATATTATGTGTGACAAGAGCCACAATAGTTCATCATTTAAATCCCAGCCAGCCAGGTTGTGTGGTCCTGTACTCTATAACCAGCCAGTCACAGAGTACTAATGGAATTTTTGTTGCCTCTGCATCTAACCACAGCACCTGAAACAGTGAAACTTTGAAAGCTCTCTCTCTTTAAAAGCCTTCTTTTCTATCTTTCTTAGTACTATAGATAGATATAGAAGGACTTACTTCCTTTTCTTCCTCTCCCTTCTTCAACCTCAAGGACCCTCCTCAGTGTGTAACACACAAGTTCTTGCTTCTTCAACCCCTGCTTTTGACACCCTCATGGAACTTTCAAAAGTTTCTGATTCAATCTGTGGCATAATTTGACACTCTCTACTACTAGAATTTCCTTCCTCTTCTTACAACTCTTCTTAAAAAAAACTAGTCTTTTTTGTTCGCTAGTTGATAATATTCCCCCCTCCCCCCACCTCTCCCCTAAAACTTACATTTTCTTGGTCTTATTGTTCTCATTTGCCAAACAGCTCTTCAAAGAAACATCCTTTCTTTTTCTGGGTTTTCACAAGAGTTGTTGTTAGTGTTCTGCTTCTGTCTGTCAACGATGGATCTTTTTCAAAACCCATCTTCTTCTCTGAAGTCAAACAGATTCCAAACAACTATGTGGGCTGCAAGGCTTGTGCTCATGTCCATGGGGGTTATGTCCACTCTTGTTTTGTTGAAAGTGGCAGTAATCCCATACACATTCCACCTTCTCCTCTCAACCCTCCCTCGCCTCTGGGCCTCAGCTAGAAGCTGGCTCACACTTCCATTCGTTTACATCATCGTCAACTTCATCATCATCACCATTGCAGCCTCCTCCAACTTCCACCAAAAAACCATACCCTTTTCTGATCCAAAGAAAACCACAGCTTCAATCACAACCGAGCCAGAGAACCAAACCAATGACCCCACCAAGGAGGAAGAGGATGAAGAAGAAAAAGAGGTTGTACAAGAAGAAGAAAAAGTTGAAGATTTTGGTTTGTCCTTCAACAAAGTTATCACCGACCCATCAAAGGAAAAATGCACCAATGATTATTTCTTGCCAGATCCAGATGAGAAGGGTGGTGATGGTGATGATGATGATGACACACTAGAGGCCACATGGAGGGCAATCATGGAGGGTCAAGGGAAAACCATGAAGCCACAGTTGAAGAAGAGTGACACGTGGGGCGGTGGTGGTGCTGCTGCAAGGATTGCAAAGGCAGAACCTTTTCATAACAGTGGAAGAGAGGGTGGTGGTGGTGATGATGACGACCCTGTGGCTTGGGCTAAGAGGGAGCTAAGAAAGTCTGAGACTTTCAACGACAGGGCCTCTCTGAGGAGGGAAAAGTCAATGACCCCCGAGGAGTTGAATCTCAGGGCTGAAGCCTTCATCAAGAACTTCAACAACCAGATGAAGCTGCAGAGGCTTGAATCTTACCAGCGTTTCTTGGAGATGGTCAATCGCGGTGCTTGATGTTGTCTTAATCTTTCTTTTTTCACCAGTCACAGTGGGAAAAAACTTCTTAGCAAAATGAGAATCTCTGCAAGTATATTTTAACCATTTGGAGGTATACATAATATTTATATATAAGTAAATATTCTAAATCTGTTTGGAGAAATTCTTGTACGGCCATGAAGTGTTACGTTGAATATGCTCTAGATATAAATGAAAAGTATATTCAACACGATACTTTAGAACCACACAATAATCTCTCACCTTTTTATTTTAGTTTTTAGTTTTAAGTTCTGTATTTAAGTTCCATTCATTACATTGCCAATTGTGTGTATCCTGCAGAATTTCACTTTCAGCTAAGTAGATCATCATATAGAACCTATGTGCCTGTTTGATATAAAACTAGCCTTTACCTAACAAGCTAACGTTTTGGAATAATTGGTTATGGTACATGAGGAGTGAGGACTATTCACCTATACTATACTGAACAGGTAACGGTGGTTGAGTACAGCACTATCTTATGGAATCTTTACCTATTTAGACCGAATATGTTAATTGAACTTTATCCTATTTTTTACTAGTTATGATCTCAGAAAGGGTTCTCCTTTAGAGCTTATAGTATACACAAATATGGATTTATGTGACTTCAAAAGTGACTGATTCTTTGGTGCATGCCTATGGCATTCTCCAGTCTTGAAGCATTAGGCTTTCAACACCTGGCGGAAAAAATAAATAGTAGTCTCTACAATTGAATGAATCCAGCTTTGATCATGCTGTTCCACCTAACATAAACTTGATTGAAGTGTAGAAAAAAAAAAGGAATATATAATCTACCCTATGGTACATCTAATCTCACACATTTGATTTGTCGGTTTCTCTATGTTGACTCTTTTTCTTCTCCCCCATTGGCAGGACTTGATGTGTACATATTTTTGCTGCTGAGACTGTGTGAAGAAGCCAAGACATGTTTCCTTGTCAAGTTTTTTGTGACATAGTGGCCATAAGTTAGCTTCTCCCTAATCTGTTGTTATGCTCTTCCTTTTGTCTAGATCTTTTTCTCTACATGTTCTACTAGCCATTGAAGTCCAGTGTTTTCCTTTATATTAAATAATGGTTTGTATTATTTGAACCCTAGGCAGCACTTAGAGGACTATTTAAATGTGCAATTTCTGCAAATTTTATGCAGAGCTACTTTGCCAGCTAATTTAACTTTAAAAAGAGGGTTGAATAGCTACCCTATTTCTCTCTCATTTTTTTCTTTTAAAAAATAATTATCTAGCGTGTAATTTCTATTCCGCGACAAAAATAATGGAGACAATTGCGCAGTGGAGACATGTCTCCTATATTCTTCTGTTTTAAAGATACAAAAAATTAACTTAAAAATGATCCCAAAATAAGATAATTTTAGAAATTTTTTTTGCCTATGTTTCTTTTTCCAAATATATTTTTATCCTTCTCGGCCTCTTTCGTATTAGCAACCAAACACTATCCTTAGAAACCAACATACAAGGAACAGGGAACAACCCTTGACTACTTGCCAATTGAACAAGATCACCTATGCCTACCAATAAACAAGTAACAAACCATACACATGATAGGAGGTGATATCTGTTAGTGTTCATTGATATACCCAACTCGGAGCAGCAGCATCTTCTTGTCTTTGCTTATCTGATATTTGAAGGTTTGCATATATAACGCTTTAGGCATTGGGGGCACTACCTATATCTAATTAACATCAGGGAGTTGACCGAAAACCTGGACCACCTTTGGTGTATTATGGAGTTAAAAAGTTAAAAAGAACTTGTGCTTTTATTATTTTTTTTGGAATATAGGTTTAGGGGGGGAATGCTATTCGTATAGCACCTTTGTTGTAGACACTAATTCTCCCCTTTTACCTATATCATGTAACCCACACTCATATCACATAATGTAAGTGTGAGTCTGTGTGAGAGAGAAGATTTGGTGTTAATAATGTTAGTGTATAAATAACACTACTCTTAACGCAATGATCATGGATACATTGAAAGCAACATTAAGATTGAATTGTCCCTTCAAGCCTTCAACTGTTCACGGTCAGCATGGGACCTTCAAACTTGTATTATACGTGTGCGTCTTGGCTTAAGCAGATTGGTTATGTGGTCACTATCCCAAAAGGAACATTTAGTTTTGGGACTAAATAGACTAAATAGTGAGGTTAAGGTAATAAACTTAGTGAACGCTGAACACACCCGCACATTGATCTTAATGCAGGACTTGCTGTTGCTTCAAGCCTAATTATGATCACAAAGGCCAAAGGCCAGAAAGCAAGTTGCCGACCCATGACATGCCAGTGAAAATTGAAACAAAAGAGCCCCATGGTTGGTTCTTGTTGTGTCAAAGACCTCGAGTGGTTTGAAAGTACAGAACCTCATGAAGAAGTAGGACCTTTGTACAGCTTTGAAATTCAAGTGGAACAGCTAGTTAATCATTTTTTATCTATAAGAAACCACACACACGGGGGCCCCTCCGTCTCCTGCACAATACCTTTAACTTCAATTAGAAAAGTTCAGGTTTGATATGAGTATTCATCTTCTCTTTCTATTCTTACTTTTTCTTTCCGCTCTTGTTTTTGAATTCTGCTATCCTGAAGATATTTATGCCTGATTTTTATTTTGTCTAAATCACTGCTGGGCCCAGCTTACATTTTAAACTACTGTTTTGGGTTTGCCTACTGATATCCCCATGTTAGTTTGCTAAAATACGTCATCTTAATTTTCCAATTATTCGAACCCAAAACCTTAGTTACAGCTATGTATAATTTTTTTTAAGGTTAACACAGCTATGTATAATTTAATAGCTAGTTTTTATTGTGACTAGAAACTTTAATTATTAATGCGAAGGCAATTAGCAAGTTGGGAGCATGCATTGACGCGAGTCGTCTACATAATAGATGGTTATGGTAATAATTATTTCTAAAAATTAAGATGAATGTGCTAGCAAGCAGACCTAAGAATATGACCCCAAATGTTGGCCATTTACGAAGAGTCCTTTTCTTAAAAACCACTAATCTAAATAACCCAATAAATGCTTGTACACGTTGTTATGGCACTATTATTTACTAAGCTGTGGACCTGAAGCTATGGAGTAGGGAACCAGACAGTACATGGAAGATAACACTAAGTGCTTCCTTTAACAAGAAGCTATTCATGCTGTAATAAGCATTAAGCATTTCTTCAGGATGCAGACTACAGAATTGGCCCTGAAGAATTCTCTGTTATAACCTCTAATGGCTGTAACAAAATAGTTAATAGTCCTCCTCTCTTTTTCATGCCAACAAATGGTAAATTGATAAATACTTAAATAGAAAGCAGAGAAGGAAACCTTCCTTACAAAAGCCATTTTCTGTATCCGTATGGATGTTAACTCCCCGTGTTTCTGAGAAGAAACATATCTATTTAAAAGTTGTAACCAATTGTATGATCAAGTTGCCCTTAGCATTTTCTTCAAAAAATCATGTGCAATAATAATAGTTTTCCGTATATAAAGGGAATTGTTTCGTTGCTATATCTTCTAAAAGGGAAAAAACAAGTTTTATGAGGCTTTATCCTAAATCTAAGAGAATATTTGAGTTCTTTCTTACCAATAACCAAAAAATTTAAGCTATTAACATTAGTCTAATGAAAAGAGGTTTTAGTAGTGTGCATGAGGTCTTAGGTTTGAATCTCACGTAGATCAATGAAATTTCCGAAGCAACAAAAAAATAAGTAACTAAAAAATCTATCATACCAGAAACCAAATGGCATACACTTTAAATACTTGTACCGGTTCGATTTTAATTAGAAACTCCTTAGCAGCAATATCTTTCATACATTTTCTTGGTGTTTTCGAATGGGTTAGGGATTCAAAAATGTGACTTTTTTTCAAAAATAATCACTTAGCAAACAATGCTTCTGCATTGCTACTAATGGAAGTGGGCCAGAGTCCATTGTCCTATTAAAATACAATACTGGAACAACCCCTTAATGTAAGCCTAGAAAAAGGTTCAAGGCCCAACCTATATCTGTTTGGTTTAGAATGTCAAAGAGGATGTGCCTAATAAATAACATAGGCCTGGGAATTCATTTCTGACATTTCTAAGGCTGCAGAAGCCCCCCAATATCCCCCTCCCTGGGCCCAAATGAAAGGCTATTGAATCGAAAGAGTTAAGCTAACAAGTGCTCTAAATATGAATTGTTACCTAAAAAAAACCCAAATTAAATCAGCAATGTGAGCATGACCAAACTGAATGTAAGGAATAGAAAGTTCATTAACCCAAGACAGAAATATTTATGAAGTCAAATTGAAAGCGATTTATTTAGCACAGACAAATTCGGATATAAGTACATATAGTATGGTCGATTGGCGAGCAACCAACCACAGCAGACACAAGAACGAAGCTCAAATTCAAATACACCAACAAACTAACTGAGCAATTAACAGAAATCACAACCTTATTATGCACAAAGGAATAGGTCAACAGGTGAAAAATGTCTAGGGGGAGCAGAGCAAGCTCAACGCATCAGATAGAACCCAAGAGATGATGCTTAAGGAGCGGGGAGTGAAAGACGGCGGCGATGGTGATCACGAGCGTGATCAAGGGGGGCAGCATCCCACTGTGAAACACGTGCTCGGCACGTGAGCAATCGCAAGGCTGAGGCACCTCCGCAGAAGGAGTGTCTGGTGCAGATTGAGGCGGAGGAACCAGGCCAGGACGCTGCGACGTCGACGGTGGAGGAGGTACAGTGTTGCTATTGTTGTTGCCATCATTACCGTTGGTTCCGTTGTTGTTGGATTGGGCCAGAACTTGGACCTGCAGTTTGAGGCCTTGTTGACAGTGGCCCAATCGCCCGCACACGAAGTAGCGGGTGCCAGGTGAGGCGAGGTGGATCACCGTGTCTCCGGAGTTGTACGTGGCGAGGGCGTTGGAGATAATGCACGTGTCGTAACCTAGTTGGTTAACTTCCACAACATCGTGGACCGGCGTGTAGGTGAACACTGCCAATTCAGATCGAATTCAGTTAAATGATTAGAAAATCAAATTTCCGTTATAACTTATGCTTTTTCTTCATTTCCTTTTATGCATTATACCAAAAATGCCCTTATCTTGAAAAACTTTGGAGAACGAAAACGGTTACAGCTTTCTGTTGAAGAGCATTTGGAGAGTTTGGATGCCGAGAAAATGTACAGAAGGAAAAATAAAAAATAAAAAATGAACGCAATTACAATCAATCGCGTTTGGTTCCCACGAATTCTGATATTGTCTCCAAATCAAACGAAAATTCAACGAAACCGAAAACCTAATCATCTACATGATTTGCTTGTTGAAATTAATTAAGACTAGCGGGAACTAAAATCATCCGTTTCTTGAATTTGAACCGAAGATAATGCGTGAGAACGTACCGAGATCATCGCCAACGTTGAAGACGGTGGAGGAGGACCACGCCTGGAGATTGGAACTGAGATCCCAGCCGGAAGCTCCACCGACGGAGTGGTTAGCACCGCAGACGGTCCGGAACAGAATGGAAGTGATTAGGATCAAGACGATAGCCTTCACTGCCCACGCTGGCCTCAGTCCTTCCATTTTCCTTCAAGCAAAACACAGAGTACTCATCATCATCATCAGCAGCAGCTATCTATAACTGAAACCAAAGTAATTACTCTAACCGCACCAAATCTTGCTAAATCTCAAGTAATTTGCATTGTTAAAAAAAGGAAAAAGCATTGTGTAATCAATCGGAAAATATGGAACAAGTTAATAATGCACAATTTGATTTTCTCAAAAAAGAAAAGTTGAGATCAGGTACCTGTAGTGAGCTTAGATTCAGAGTGAGGAGCTAACCAGGAACGAAGGTGGAATCGTAGTAACCTGAAAATACATAGAGCAAAATATCAAAGCAGCGATAAGAAAAAGAACAAGAAGTGAGAAAGAGTGTGCGTGTGACACAGAGAGAGAGAGAGAGAGAGGACGGTTACAGTGGGAGCGTGTGACCGGAGGAGTAAGGTTTGGCAGTGACACAGTGATCGACGAGAGAGTGCAGCGTTTTCCCGCGCCTTTTATAAGAGAGAGTTAGAGAGGGCTCACGCTTTTGATTCCATTAGAGTCAGATACTGTGCGGGTGTACCCACAGTAATTATTATTTGTAATTTCCCAATTGTGATAATCGAGTTTGTGCGTAAACGGTGTTTTGCGATCGCTATGTTATCAATTAGAGAAGGGAAGGGAATTATGAATTATCATGAAGTACAAGAACCTGCAATTAATCATAATTCTAGAACTATCACATGCAAGGTATCAAGAAACTATTCCTCCATAGGTGGAGGATAAAACTCATAATGACAAATAAAGTCAACATAAAACAGATTTGAAAAATAAGGAAAACCTACATTGAAATTGATGGTGGAAACAAAGTCGAACACGAAAGAATTTGAACACAATCACAAGAGCTCCAACAGTGCTTGAATGCAAATAAACTACCTAAGCACCACTAACAAAGACTTACGGTGCTAGAAAATAAATATAAAACTATCAAGAAACTAATCTAGGAGGCAAAGTATGAAGTTGTTTTGTTTCCCTTCACTCTATGTCTATTTATAACCCCTTGAGGTCAAAAATTAGGTTCTACATCGTTGGAGGCAAAAATTTGCGATTGGACACGTGCTACAGCGCTCTGGACGCTATACTGTGACATGGAGATAAGTGGGTGCTCCAGTGCCCTATATGTGCTCCAGCACTTCTGAACACTGTCTGCTCCTTTCTTTACTCTATTATTCCCTTCTTAGCCCCTTTCGCACCACTTCTCATAGCAACACTCAATTACCTGCGATTCTAACAAATCAAACATAAGACGTTAAACGCATAGGTTACTCGAGATAATAAAAAGTCATTCAAAAGCCTTAAACTGTAGATTTCTCAATTATGTACAAAAGAGAACAATGTGTGAATCATAACAATTAATCATCAAAACCACACATTTTAACGATGCAATGTTCACTTATGGAATAATTTAATGTGGGATAAAATCCCTCTATCATTGGTCAATGAGAATTATCCAAGCCACTAAGGGGAATTGGGGAATTAATCCCGTCGGATTAAGTTGTGCAATTGAGTAACTAAATTAGTAGGTGTTTGAAACCTTGTCTTAGTTGTTAATTCTTGTACTAGTTGATGCTTAAGAGAGAGCGATTATGATCTCTTAGGTGCATTGCATGTTAGTTAGAGATCCTTAACTAATAAATAACACCCCTTTTATGAACATTTAATTGTGGAACCGATGATGATCAATCGTTAATCTAGGAAGAACCATATGCGGGGTATTACTTTAATTATCTGTTAATTTCTTTCAATTGAATTCGCTTTTAATAAACCCCAATTAGTTTGAATTGGTTTTAATTGCTTTCTTGTGAGACAACCCGAGTTAGCTTATACTATATTTAATTGGGTTGACTTAGCTTTTAAATTTATTTGATAAAGAGACAAGCGACAGTAAACATGTGTCAGTATTGTCCCCAAAGATTTACAATAGAAGATAGGGCCTCCACAGTTGATCTAGTTTGTCTTCCTCAGTCTGGTCTAAACATAATACTAGGGATGGATTGACTAGTGACTGCTCGAGTGGTATTAGACAGTGTTTTCAATACTATAATCTTCCCTGAATCCCATGTCGAGTCTATAAGTCGAACACCAAACTTTGGGAATAGGGTAGACAACCTAGAGGTTAAGACGTTGACCCTATACTGTTGTAAGTTAGATAATCAAGAATACACCCTCTTTGCTTCTTCTGAAGTTGACATAGAGCAAACCCTTGATGACATCCTTGTCATGTGGGAGTATCCAGATGTGTTCTTCGAAGACATACCCGAGTTTCCCCCAAAAAGGAAAGTGGAATTTTCTATAGACTTGATTTGTCTTTACCACAATCAGAGACTAAGAATTGCGTGTTATGGTTTTGGTTCTAGTGAGCTAATCCTCTTCGGTCGCCTGCCCTCGTGTCGTAGCCAGTACCGGTCTCTCGTGTCCTCGTTCCGTGTCATCCTTCTAGCTCTTGCTAGTACAAGACTCCGTCATAGGGCAATGGTCCTATTATCTTTCCCTCGAAAATCCTAATTTTTACAAAATTCCCAAATCGCCCCCTTAAGGCCCCAAAAATTCCCATTTTGTCCTTTTTACTCGAAAAGCCTCAATTCTTTCTAAAATTTAATTTATTGAACTCAAAAATGTGCGGGACTCTACCATAAGATTTTTTACAGTCTTGGATTCATTTTTCATGTTATATTTTTCAGATTTGACCCCTATTTTTTAGAATTCCCATTTTGCCCCTATTTACCCAAAAATACCATTTTAACTCAATTTACTCGAAAAACTAGCAGGAGACTCCAAAAATTTGAAATTTAACATCCCCACTCAATTTTTCGCATAGATTTAAAAAACAAGGTTAGCTTTTCTAGACAAAAACTCCTTCCTACAAAACCAAACCAAACCCCGAAGTCATTGCCTAAAATTTACCAATTTTCTAAGTTCTCTAGATAAGGTTTTGACTTATATTTTCTTAGGCCAATTTCTCACAACAATCCCAAACAAAACCAATCACAATTCAGATTATACATGCATGAAAATAATTATCAAGAACAAGAAAATTTTAAAGAGTTAAGCAAGAATTTCTTAGCCTTATCTCGAAGGTGATTTACCTTGTTGCTTGGAGGTCAGGAAACCTACCAAAAGCTCACAAGCAACTCGGTAATTTGGCCTCAAATTGGTAAGAAATTGTTGATGATTAGCCCATGATGATGATGCTGAAAATGGTGGCTTGGAGGAGTTTATGATGAAATCAAAAGAATGAAGGTCTTGGAGTGTGATTGATGATGTTAAGGGTTCGATTTTGGCATGGAAGAATTGTTTAGAGAATTTCTTTGTTTCTCAATTTGGTTAGAAATGAAACATCAAGGGGATAAAAATAAAATGAAGAAGAGGGTCTAAATGAGAAGAGGAGCAACGGAGTGGAATATGGAGGAAGGAGATAATTTTTCGTCTTAGTCGATTTTGTTTTAAGTAAACTTTAATTACTTTATGGTCCACAAATGGTGGTAATTCAGCATGCAAGGGTTGCAGCTTCCATGTGTAATTGGGGGACTGGGGGCGTGACATGTGGCATGCTTTGCATGCCATGTGTCACATGGTGGAGGCGTGATGCATCTCGCATAGATTTTTTGCATGGTTCAAGGTGCTTCGCGACACTAAACATGACCATTTTGACTTTCTAAAGGTAAATTAAATTAAATAAAGATATAAATGAGTTAATCATTATAAAAGTTAGTCCCAAGAGTACCTTTAACATTTAGTTAAATTTAGACGGAAAAAAATCGCTTCTAGGCTTATAGGATCACATACAGCCTAAACTGTTTCTTGGGTTCCCATAACATCAGAATTTTCTAAGATGGCTTCGGATTAGGATAAATATATTTAATGGGCTTAAGATGACATGGAAACTCATATCAAGACACCCCATGGGACTTTAGGCACAAGTTTATGATTAGTGGGGTTATTGGTTGACAAATAGGGCCTACCGTGGGCCACCGACGACTTATTTGACAACAATAAACTCAAGAAATGGTCTTGTGCATGGAAGGGACACTTGTCTCAAGGAGCATAAGTGGTACCAACATGTGGCACCCATGCCTAGTGCCATGTGTCATGACGTGGGACGTGTTGGTCTAACGCATGATTTAAGGTGCATTGAGAACAGAAACGCAACCATTTTGCTTGTACAAGGTTATTATGGAATTAAAATAATAAAGCATATATAAAACATGATAAGAGTGTGTCTGACACTCGAACTTGGATTCAGAAGGCTTTAGACAAAGAAAAAATAGACTTTGGAAACATTTGAGAAAAATCCTAATTCTTAAGCTAAAACTCCTATTCGTGAGTCAACAAAGGTTCTTGGATTGGAAAGAATGAAAGTGACTAATCTCTATACTTCCTCAAGGTCTAGGACAAGTCTCGAGACCTCCTGTGTGAGTCTCTGGCTCAAGGGTTTATCCAATAGGAAAGGTGGTTGACTGACTGAAAGCTGAGTAGACAAGCTGATGCTAGATCGCGACCTAATTAGTTTAGTTTCCACCTTACACTAATATGAAAATAACCATAATTGTAACAAATTGACTCATAGAGGATGAGTGGTTCAACTAATACCTAAATAATAATACATGCAAAACTTGGTAGACTGTATTCTAAGACAATGATTAGAATAGTGAAAAAACAGGGTGTTACAGATGTCACCTAGACAGTGCATAGAGATCCCCTGAGAAAATTCATTTTTTCGCACCCTCCACATTTGGTTCTAGGTACCGATGGAGTAGGTACTCCTTGTGGAGACATCAGTCCTGATCATTTTGAGCATCAGGCTTGACCTCGCTCGATGATTCGTTGTTATCCTAATTGTTATCCTTTTACTTTGTTACCCCCTTCAAACTGGATGTCATCTTGCAAAGACCATATTTCATGACAACAACAAAAATGAATGATGAACCCAGATAGCAATGGTGAAAGATATGATGAACTTGGTCGAAAGAAATCTTGCCAACAAAATCATGGGACATGGTCTTGAAACACCAGATGTGAAAATGAAAAACGTGGAGTAACAACCAAACCTTATAGTAAATTTTCATGTCGATGGTCAGGCAAAGGAAGGTCTTTGAAAGGACAACTTGTCAGTCATTCTCGAACAAGGAAATAAGATATGCACGGGGCAAAAGCCACTAATGAGATGGTTAAACCTCTTGTCAAGGGACATGCATGTCCAAGGGGAGGGTACTAGAGTTTCTCCGATAAAGTCACCAAGGTTTAGGGGCGTTAGAGTTTCTCCATTTGATAAGTTTGACGTTAGCCATAAAAAAGCTCTGATACCATGAAGACGTCTTGAATAGAATGACGAGTTGAGCTCAAGTGAGTCATACCATAAATATTATTAAATAGATAAATTTATTATAAGAATAACTTATTTAGATAAAAATAAAAGGAAGATAAGTATGAATTTATAAATAAAATAAAATAAAAATAAATTCAAATCCTAATAAACCGTAATCGTTATCCTTTATTTTGTAACAACTACTTTAAGCTTTGGTCCAAAACCACGATTTTGAAGTTTCACATGAAGAATCTAAACTTGCGTTAAGTAATTTAATTAGATCAATTATCTGTAATTTTGTTTTGGTACATTTGAAAAGCGAGAAAAACTAGGCACAAATTATGGTTTAAGCGGCAAAGTATATCATCAATTTCTTATCTTTATACATTGTCATATGGGAGTTATATGAAAGTTCTTTATTGCTCTGATATTTTCTTCCATTTGTGCAAAACATACTCAGCTTGTAAAAATTTCTGATCGAGACTCTGTTCCTCTAAAGTTGACTTGGATCGAAAGCATCAATCACATAAACTAATTAATTATCATGAGTTATTTTATAAAATAATATTATCAATTTTTTTTCTTTTACTTTTGAGCTTGTTAACCAATGTCACTTAAAATTAAAATCTTCTATCCAATTTTCATGTTCTATTTTATGTCCACTCAATAAATATATGACACGCATATAATTATGACATCATCCATGAATTTTTTACAAATAACTAATTTAAAATTATCAATGATAATTTAGATTTTTATTGGTGGTATAGGATTTGAAACTCCATTTTGTGATAGAGGAATTTCCTGTTAATCAAGCCAAAAGTTAAATGCAGGAAGAAGTTAATGTTGTCTAGGTATTTGGAGCGATATATAAGAGAAAGGTGGTGCACAAGGAAAAGAAGAAGAAACATAAGCCGGGGCATATTTCATTTACTCTTCAATATTTTGCAGCCTCTTGAAGTGGAAATGAAAGAAGAAAAGAAATACTAGTAACTGTAATTTCCATGATCCCTTCCCCGCCTCAATCAATGGCTGTAGTAGGAACAGAGTAAAATAGGAGCTACAATGCAAAACAAACCACTTTGTGAATCATGCTTGTGTTGCAGCATGGAAAACTTTAGTCTTCAAGCCTGTGAAAATACACAATCTTTGTAAGCTCCTTTCAAAAGCATGATTGTTAAAATATCACAAAATCCATGATAATTAAGGAATGAAACTCAACAGCTATAATATACTTTGTAATAGGTATTTTTACTTCTTGTACTCTTGATTAGTCTGTTAAAACTTAAAATTGGAAAATTGGAATGCACAGAAATATTAGAATTGAATTAGAACGGGTAAAATTGAAATGAGGAGGGAGCCCACATACCAAACCAATTAATGCAGGGCAATGCTCTTGTCACAATATTGCAAGATCGTTCTGCAACTATAGAGAAACTTGTGACACCTACCCAAAAGGGCTAGCTCAACAATCCATGATACTGATTCCTCACACACCTTCTCCTGCAAAACATAAATATTGACTTCAATAAAATTTAGAACTACATAAAAGCTCCCCCATCTTCAATTAGTTACATAGTGCATGCAATTGCAACAACAATTCCATATAATAGCATTTTCACTGGCTTCCATAATTAAGTGAGTAGAAGAAATTAGAAGAAAGCTAGAATCGGGAGAATATGCATGCATGATACAAGTGTTGTCATCTTACAATCAAATTTTGTCCAGCTTGCAGGAGGTACAGCTGAGAAATCCTTTTTCTTTTCATCATTGATTGAAAACAAGCCAAAATGATCAACAGTACTATTGCTCTTTCCAGTGGAGCTATCAAAATCAACGGATGAGTATGGCCTCTTTATTTGTGGTGAAATTTTCTTTTGCGGCTCTAAGGGTCCCTGAATTGACAAAATAAAAAAAATTTATAAAAAAAAAAAAAACTTCTTCTGAATAATCCACTAATTGAACACGCAAATGTGCAATTACAACAATAATGAGTGAATATTTCATGAAAACATAGAGGATTACACAGGCCATGTTATATTAAGAGAAAGATAAACACAAAGTACTTTGAAATAGATAGAGCTCGCTTAAAATTTTGAAAGGTCTACTCTATCTGTATCTAGCTCGCTTAAAACACAAGTATCTGTATTTATCTCTCTTTTAACATGATATTCAAAAGAGGATCCTAATAGGTAATAAAAACATAAATATACCTCATGAGGTCTAGGTATTGGGGGATGAATTTTGGACATGTGGCTCACAAGAATGCTTTCCTCAAGAGACAATCTCCTATTCCTTGGGAAACCACTCTTCTTGGACTCACCATCTGGTGACTCTTTTGATTCAAAAAGGATTTCTGCCGACTTTGTAGTTGAGTGTAGTCCACCTCCTTTTGAGGCCCATCTCTTATCCACATACCTGAAAGATCCATCTTAAGCTTGTTGGTAAAAAATTAACAATAGAAAGTGGGAAATTACATGAAAGTCTTAGGGTCTGGTTTGCACTTTCATTTCCTAATATTTAAAATTTTGCAGAAGAAAATAATAAAACCACAAAGCAAATCGACCCTAATCTTCCGGTTTCAGGCAATGTGGTGTATAAGAATCGATTAAAACTTTACTTGGAACGAATAAACTTCTCGATTCCATATCCATCTCTGTCAAAATCTGGCGGCAGTTCTGCCTCCCAGTGCTTATTTGAGTTCACATTACCCATAACTGCCATAAAACGCCACAATCAAGAGATTAGCCACTAGCCACTAGTCACTAATCAGTTAACGGATATTTTTCACTGTTTACCTTATTCATATTTACTGATGGTTTAAGTTATACTCTTCACTAAGAAATTAAGAAACATATTGTGTAAATTCTTCATTCTTACATTGCATGTGTGCCACTTGATCTGGCAGCCATGTATCCAAAGTTGTGGACCGCACCTTGTTGCAAAATCAGAATTACGGTTGTCAGGAAAGGATATAAGGTATATTGGGAAGGGATTTTAGAGGAATATTTTTTTTTAAGAGCGAATTAGAGTGTGATATGTGTCATTAAGAATACTATAAAATAACCTTAACTTACTATGAATGTAACCCTTTCGTATGATGCAAAGAAAAGAAGAAAAGTGTTTTATCTTTTAGTAATCTTTAGTATCTTTAAAAATAATTTAATGATTTAGCTTTTATTTATTTATTAACATTTAGTGCTAGTCTAGAATTCAATCCTCTATTTTTATGTCCTCAATCACCTTACATTCCGTTTTCACCACCAACATTCCCGTCCAACTCATTGTGGTGCGGTCATCGACGACACCACCACCAACTGGACCACCTCCCAGACCTCCACCAACACTACCAGAACCACCACAACCAGCAACTCCCTGCCACCACTATCACCAACAACAACTCTACCAGTACGCACTACCACCAATACTACCAACACCGCCACCGATAACAGAATCACAACTACAGCCAGTGACCCAGCCATTATATCAATTTTATAAATCAATAGAGAAATGAAAGATGAATTATACAAATAAACCTTTGATATGTGTACTCCAAGACTCCGGTGAATTCCTGAACACTGCATGCAAATGAAAATTCCTAGGTTCACACTTGCCCATCGTGGTGCCCTGAAATATTAAAATGACAAATGTTTCATAACTCTCCAAATTAAATATAGACGCACACACGTGTGTGTAATTTATAGCCAAACTATTTAAAAAAATGAAAGTCAGAACTTCCACGAATAATAACATCATGACACAAAATAAGGGTTCTGAAAAAAACATATACTTATTTCGGCAGTCTGCACATTCCCTGTTGTCAGGCAGCTTACAAAGCCCCTCTAAAATCTGCATATAAGTTCACAGCACAAAAAAATAAAATGAAAAATAGAATAAAATCAAATTGTTACGTATCTCTGCAATTCTATACAATCTAATAAGAGCCTTGCCAAATGGATCGACCGTCATTTCCTCGAAAATGCACGACAACAAATCTGATTTTGATTATTCAAAGTTTGAAAAGAAAAAATAAAATAAAACTTAAATGAATGGTTAGATGTCCATCACACAAGGAGTCTTTCACTTTCGTTTTACGCAGTTTTATCATGAAACTATTTTTTGGTCGAATTTTTATTTCAATTTTATCCTTACAAATGTCACCTCAAAATACTTGTATCATAAAACTGTTACTAACCTTTCCTTATAACCAACTAAAACTACTATTAACCTTTACAAACCATTTGTTCATACGTTAGTATTAATAAAAAGCAGCAATTAAGCCAAAAATATAAAATAAAAAGCACCAAAGACAAGGGACCACAAAGGGGTCCATTTATTTTTCTTATAGCATAGGAATATTCTAGTATCATACTTTCATAATGAAAGGCATTGTTAGAATATCACAAAAATTATTCAATGTGAGAGAAGCCAAAGGATGAAAATGAGAAAAAGGTAACCTTGGTGTGCTTGGCATTGAGCTCCTTGGAGACGGTGGCTTTTCCGTTCATGTTTGCAAAACCTTCACTGCTTTTTTTCAAATTAACCCCACAGCGAAGGAAGAGCAAACAGAGAGAAAGGGATTAGGGGAGAAAATATGATCAAGAGAGAAGCTTCAAAATTCGTGTGGCTAAACAAATTAAGAGGGGAACCATTGGAAAAACAGGGGAAACGGTTTTGGGATTTATGGCATGGGACGAGAAAAACACGGAAAGTCCATGCTGTCAGAATTATATATCTACACTTTTCCCTCTACTAATACACCTCACCTTGAATATAAACATGCAAATGCAGATGCAAATTAAGAAATTATTACTCCATCTATTTTATAATATTTGTCCCTCGACAAATCAGATGCATATTTTTACATTAACGTTTCTAATAATTTAATTAATTATATATATTGGTTTAAGAATGTACTAAATTTATGAAATAATAGATATTGTAGAGTGGGAAGTAATATTTAAACTAACACTAACTTAGAATAAATATAGGGTCGGTTCTTTGGTGTCCTTAGGGGCAACGTGCCATCTCCTTCTAAAAACATATAATTTAATGTTGTATCAACTTAAACATTGTCAAATAATCATAAAAATATTTACAATAAAATCTTAATTTATGTTTGATTACTTAAATTTTCAATTTTTTATTTTCAAAAATTAGATCCCCAAATTTAAACTAAAAAGTTGAAAGAATCCTAAATAGCCATGTAATTTGGAGATTTAATTTTTGGAAATAAAAATTGGAAAAACTATGGTGATAATATGTTCAAAGAATGGCGACCTATGTTGGAGGCGGTGGTGAGGTGGCAGAATGCTGACCGGTGATGGTGGTGAAGGATAGACAAAGAGGGGCTTGGTGGTGGGGTGGTGGCTGGATGGAGAGGGGCTTGATGGTGGTGGTTGGAGGCAAAGGTGGGTGGCAAAAGGTGGTGGTTTAAAACGGCAAAGGGGAGGCGCAGAAGAAGAGGGAAGGAAGAGAAGAATGGGGAGGGAGAAGAGGAAGAAAATTGGAGAAAAAAGGGAACTCGTGATTTTGTAGATCCAATCTTGTTACTGATGGATAAATATGCTGGTAATAAATATCCATTGTTAACTCAGTCAAGTGAAATGCAACATTTCATTTGACAAAAGTAGCAGCAAATAACTCCACAAAGTTCGTCGCAAATAGTTGATCCACATACGTTGTTTCAATTGAGTGGGAAAAACACCTGCCTACGTGAAATTCAAATACCGATGGATATATCCACCACCAACAGGCAATTTGTCAATAAATTTGACAAACTAAACATTGTGTTTCGTTACTGAAAAATATATCCACTGATAATACCCATAATGTTATAACCTAAATAGTAGCTCGTGTTTCTCTACTCAAAGATGTTTATCCGCCTTGATGATACGTAATCCTTCAGTCGTAATACTAAAACAATTTTAGTTATATGTGTAAAGGTTTGAAACTGGTTCTATGTTTTAAATGTTTTTTCTTGGATTTCTTGAATTATAAAATATTGGCATGTGTTTATATGAGTATTATTTTAAAGTACTCAAGTGAAATCTTTTTAATAATTATTTATTTTTTAATACAATATTAAAATATTAGTTCATCTACAAATAAATTTTATACTTTTATTTTATATTTCATCTACTCGTGGGTAAAGCGGATTAAGTTGACATACTTAACTCACATTTAAAAATTAATCCACTCGTCCCATTTTTGGTTGGGTTGGCAACGAGGTAGGGTAAGGTTAGCAACGAGCTATTTATAACATTAATGTTATATAGCTATATTTAGTCATAATCAACAAATTTATTATTGCTTCGATCTAATGCAATATTTTAATTAAGAGAGCCGTGATTTCTACTAAAATCATAAAGGATCATACCTATAACATTTGCATATAATTTATCTCAATATCAAGAGATTATGGAATTAAAATTGATTACCATATGTTACATTGAAGTTGAAGTTAATGTCTCGAGACCAATAATGTATCATCCAATTTGAATTAACTTTTAAAGTATTTATTAGAGCAAATATTGAAAATTTTGCATCATGTTCATGCAAAATTAAGGAAATGCATTTAATCATAAGATTCAACTCTTCTAGTCTTGACCAAATTCCATTACATATGCCTCCTAAGTTTCAGCACAATCGAACACTCCGTGTGCTTTACAAAGTTCTGTCTCAATACTAATTCAAGCACAACACATTAACACGACAAATGATCCTGAGTCAACCTGACTATTCAAATTAATTCTCATATCACCCCAATTTACTCCTTGATTTTGTCACTAAGTCATATGTTTGATAATTTGAATGTAAAACACTACATTCGAGTAAGGCGTAGATAATATTACCTTCCTATTAAGCTATCTTATGACTTCCTTTTTCATGCCACCAGTGCCACGTTTTAATATTATCACGTCATACCCCTTCCATGAGATGCTATTTTAAATGGAGTAAAGCTTTTAAAACAATTCCTATATCTTTGCCGATTATTTATATAACTGTGCCTTATCAACAATATAGTATTGATTGCTTAAAAGAAAACAAGGTAACAAAATCTTTGGGTCATAGATGACATAGGCATAGAGGTTCTCAGTTGAACCGTTGAATTCAAATAGAACTACTGACATAATCTATATACTTGAATTTCAAATGCGAAAACTAAGATGATCTAACAAATTAAAATTCAAATAGAACAACTTATCTAACTAATTGTCTTAAAAATAGATAATAGAATTAGCCCAAGATATTAAGACAAGTTATACTATAGTGTAAAACAAAAAATATTTTGTTTACTGAGGAACGAAAAAGAAATTAAGCATAAATCTTCTTAAAAACTCTTCCCTAAAATCACATGATTTTTTAATTTTCAAACTACAACAAATTGAAGCATCTAAAAAATTCAAATAGATAAAAAAAAAAAAGCAATAAACTATAGGAAAAAAAACTCACTTTTTTTCTTTGGCTACGATTATGCATCTTCGTAGAGCTTCTACTTGGAATGCGACAATATTTGACCATCATAGAACTTGATCTCCAACACCTTAGTCTTTCACCCACGAAATGTTCACTGCTCTGAGATTTAAGAGGAGTGGGGTTTGAAGTGTTTTTTAAAAAATACAACAGTGCTACATGTACATTCCCAAATCCACCACTTTACTGTCAACTCTTTCTTTAATACATGCAGGAGATGGTTACATTTTACGCTTAATGCGTCTGTGGGTCGCTATTACACTAGTTTAAGCTCAACCTAAGAAAAGAAGGATATATCCTGATGGTGGCGTTGGTCACCTAATGGGTACATGAAGGGAAAGAAGGATGTACCCCAATGTAAACCCCTGATGGGTACATAAGAGGACCCCATTAGCCCCGCCTGCATGAAAGTCGTGAATCACATGTTTTGAAAAGTTAAGTTCAAGAAATAATGTATGTTTATGTCACAAGGCAAATACTAAGTGATTCGATATCACGAGATTTCCCTTTGAGTTTTTGTAAAGTACGAGACTACGTGACCCAACGTTACAGATACTCACGCGACTAAGATTAGAAAACACGATATCATAATAATAGGTAATTCAAGATTAGTTTCCCCCCTCGTCACCTAGTAATTAGATAAAGCTGCTCCGGACTAGCATGAATTAAAATATAATAGGGAGTGCTAGTTATACAGTCACAGTTAGAGACCCCTTAAGCAGCGAGATCATAAATGAATTGAAAGATAATAGTTATCCCCTCAGGATTCTCGCTGAGGACGTAAATTCTCACCCCTATTCGTTTGTGATTCTAGGACATCATGGAGAATGTGCTAGGGAACGACAGGGGTCGGACCCTGCACTTGGATACCAAGGTTGACCCTACCACAAGGGTTATCACGATTTCTATTTCCGTGGAGTTTATCGACACACAGGTCACCCCACCACTAGCGGATCCTGTACTCGCACCAGATACTTCCTACCATCCAGCACCATCTACAGCTGCTACACCTCTAGGATCTCAGGATCCGATGGCACCAAACCCCTTTCTAGCCCCGGATCACATTATAATACTCCCATTATCATTGAGCATGCCAAGTCAGGCCAGTACGAGAAGATCACGAGGAGGATCCAGCCCTGTACCTGACAGGGATCAACCCGTGGAGCATCAGGGTCCTCGTCTTCATAAGACGACGAGGAAGAGGGTTACACCGATTGTCAGACGAGAACCGACTCCCAAAGCACACAACGTTGAGGCAGGACCTTCAGGCTTTGCCCCTTGGTATCTAGATTCGCACAAGGCCACTTGGATGGCACACCCAGGGTGGATATCCAAGGAGGAGGACTTCGAGGAGGAGGAGGAGGATCCCCAGGAGGACCTGGAGGAGGGAGCATCACAGGAGGATGTCGAGGACAGCAAGCTCGAAGGCCACTGAGCAGTATATTGGGGTTTGGGTGGAAGGACTTTCTGATTGCCAATCAAAATGTCAGAGATCCTTATCACATTGATTGGGCCAAGGGAGGTGGACTTTTTTGGCTGTAAGGTACCCTAGTGAGATATTGATCTGACTTTTACATGGATAGCGGAATCGTGACTTTTGCCTAATATTTTGGATATTATGTATATGCATTTTGTATAGGCTAATGGAGCTAGCTATGCCATTAGCCTCATGACAGTATTTGTATAGTAATTGTATGGACTAAAAGTAATCCAGCCGAGAAGTAACAAATTAGTGAACGTTGCTTACGACTTAAGCGCAAGCAGCTAGCTAAGGTGTTACACTCAATGATAAAGAAAGAGATAGAGAGTAATTAAATGTTACTATTTCTAAGACTTCAATAAATTAGAGGTATGCTTTAAAATTGAACAACAAATTCCACGTAAAAATGTGACAATGACAAATAATTTGAGATAATTTTTTTTTTGGCTAAGGTGACAAATAGTTTGGGATGGAAGGAGTATCAAATTATGTAACATCGAATTCAGAACCTACTATCTCATTATTGCATTCTATGTCTTTTATGACTACTTTTATTGATATTAGAGATTTCATTTTTAAGTGACAAACTTAACAACTATAAAACTACAAAATCTCATGCATTGCAAAGGTTTACATTAGTATTATCTAATAAGACAAAATATAATCTATCAGGTTGCGTTTGATTGCTAATACATAACACAAATATGAAGACATGTACGAAAACTTGTGTCTTAGGACTGAAAATTAGTGTATTTTTTGTATCTCCGTTTTGCTGAGACATAGGAATAGAGACAAAGACAGAATTTTAATGAAATTATGAATGAGTGAGAATGAGACCCAAAGGGTATTTTTAAAGTTATTTGTCATGTTTTTATATCTTGTCACCACAAGATATAGATACAATCAATTGTGTCTTGTATATCATCACCAAACAAAATACAAGTCTAACTTTTAGTTCTGTATTTTATGTCTATGTCTCAATGTTTCTAGATTTTAATTTTATCTCAATAACCAAAAGCACCCACAAATGTCAAGAGACGGCCGGAGTAAAATAATTCTTTTACTAAATTGAGGTTGAGGGAAATTTTGCTCCAATCTAGAAGGGGAGGCTGCTTTTAGAGAGAGTATTTATGGATAAGTCACTATGACAAGAAAATATAAAAATTGAGCTCCAGATATAACGAAGCACAAACAGACTAGCATAGCTACATTTGTAGTACATATAATATAATATAATGGCTAATTGACATGTGCAACATCAACATGACTTATTGACCATGCAAAGAGTTATCCTCAAGTTAATGGGACAGGTTGGTTGCATTAATAAATTATGTGGTTTCTTGATAAGCAAGGTTTGATTTTTGCACTTAATCTGACACTTCCTTTTTTGTCAACGTCATCCCTGGCGCTGTTTTGATACTTATTTTAGATAGAACCTTTATAGGGTTTTCCTTCTAGAAAAAGTCCACGGTTTTGGGGCATAAGCATTAATTATCGAGTATTTTAGGTAGTTAAGAGTTATCGTTAAACATGGCAATGGCCTGAAAGTGTTCACAAAACAAAGAACAATCTACCACCGATAGCATTATTGAGTATTTTATATTCGTTCTAGAATGAATCCAGGGAGACTTAAAATCAAATGCCTTCAATTCAAGCTAATTGAAAAATGGTGGCTAATGAAAAATTCATTCATCATCATTGCATTCCGCCCGGGTGTTTTGGACTTACTTTCCGACTTTGCCTATTATTGTTCACGGAGAATAAGGAGGCGAGAATATTGGAGAATCTTTATATTAATTAATTATTACCAAAGATTAAATTAAAGAAAATTGCTAAAGTATTTCACACCGAAACGCCACTAGATTGAGTAGGACTTGTTTGTATAAAGGATTAAAGTCGACTTTGAGGAACGGGAAAAAAAAACCTCTTTTTACTAAAGTGCATGAAAATTCGGAAAAATTTTTCAGGAACGTGTGTTTTCACGTTGGCGTTGCAAATCAAACATGTGTGCGCACATTTATGTGAATTTGATATAGGAATGTAAAACTACATGTTTGGTTCGTAACTTCTACCATCTCAGGTTTTAAGGCGAGAAATATTGGTAGCTATTAGAAGTTACAAATTTCTCACTTTTAAAATTACTTGAAAAACTAAACATATTAGTTCGTGATTTAAAGAAATATTTTTAAGTAACTTACATTCTCAAAAATCAAAAATACTCTATTTTTAACCCCACCCCCCTAATATGAATGTTGAGTTTTCATTGAAAGAGAATACTATTTAAAAGTGAAAAGACTAAATTGTCTCCAAATCTCAAGCCTTGAACAACCATTACAACCGTTAGACACCTCTAGGCCATTGCCAGCCGCCATTGAACTATTGTTGATTGCCACCATTTTATCATATGTCATTTTTGAAAAAAAAATATATATATCCTACTCTTGAGAATGCAATTGGGAATTCAATTTGCATACTAGAAGCTTTTAAAACACATTCTCGTGAGAGTTATTTCTAGAAATAATATTTCTATGAATAAATAATCGTTCAACACCACACGACCTCATTTAAAACACCTATGGGTGTTGGGTAGAGATAATGGTTTTGCATTTCTATAAATCTTATGTGGTTGAAAAAAAAAAATATCCTTGAATGTGTTAGATTCTTGTGCATGAAAAAACCTCATTTTTATTTCCATATCCTACATGGAAGGGACTGTCTGGGATAAATGCGAAAAATTTTAAATTGCTCTAAACCTTAAACCACATCCATTGTCGAACTGCGACCTGCCTATAGTTGCTGGCCATTTTATCGGGGTACTTTTGGTAGAATATACAATATCCCGGAAATGTTAACTTATCTCAACAAAACACACAAATGTTCATGGGGGCACATATTGTCCAAGATTCTTTGAACTTCAATTTCCCTACTAAAAGCAAAATTTTTGTGGCCCTAAATTTGACATGAGAATAAATAAATAAATACACAACTAATTATTAAATTAAATATAAGTAAAAATCATGAATTTAATTATTATCTTACCATCATCTCTCGTGGATTTCGGTAGGGACGATAGGGTGGAGATAGTCCCCCGACTCCCGCTTCGTGGATGGAAATTCACTCCTGTCCTGACTCTATATCCACTCAGGTATCCATCTATAGTTATATGTATGTATGTATGTATGGATGGATGGATGGATGGATAACTGGATACCCACAAATACTCACAGATATCTAACACTCATGAAAATTTTTAAAAAACTAATACAAAAAAAAAAGTAAAAGAAAACTCTAATCGTAATTTTTAGCAATTTGTCCAATACAGTTGAAATTATCCAAACACAACTCACAAAGATCCAATAACAAAACACTTGAAATAAAAATATCAACAAATATAAGTAGTAACAATCTTTGATTTAGCCAATCAAAATAACAACATTCGATTAATCTAACACCATCGTAGCTTCTTGGGCTCTTTAATTGATAATGGAACTCACATATTGTCCCGACAAGAAAACAAATTAGCAAGTACAAAAAGCGTTGTGGTATAATGCATTATAATTTTGATACCAATAACATGTATCTAACTAAATTTATTCATATAGTTAATAGTACTTTAGCTACTTCACGGATTGGGCACTCGCGAGTACGAGAAAAGTAACTCCTACTCCCACTCCGGATATTAAAAAAAATTCATCCCCGTAGTATATCCGGTAAAGTGGTCAAGCCGGATGTCAGTATGCTAACGCACCACAGTGCAATGAGCTACCGCCAACTGAAGCCATGTTTGCCTTATGGCGTTCTGCGACTTGTTCTTAAAACTATCGTTGCATGACCCAAATTTAAAGTGACATATTAAGGATATTCAAGCGACTTCTCTAGAAGTTACATGGCAGCTAACTTTTAAAGTCAAGTTGGGCTTGTGTTGAATCATCAATGTAATCATTTCTAGTGTGGAAAAAGGAATTCCCATGAATTATGATGCAATTGAAAGTCAGTTTGATTTATTATGGTATGTGTATGGACATGTGTTATTAACTTTTTGAGTTGGACAATGTAAACGGGTTCAAACGACCCATTATACGGAAGGAACTAGGAAATTAATTTTAAAGAAAAGGGTGGCACCTCATCGAACTTGACTAACCCACTCCAAATCAAGTCGTGCTACGGTGACAGGCCACGTTTGGCTAGGGAGTCACGTCACAGTAAATATGATGACGCTATTGATAGAGGAGAAAAAACGCTGCCACGCAAGACATATGATCCATCAAAGAAAAGAACTAATGCGGCATGAAGCATGAAAATGGGGATATTTGAGACCCCGTCACAACCAGCTTCTAGAAATAGGATGGCGTAGTGGGAGTTACACAGGCTCATTGTTAACAAATATTTACAGTTTTTAATTAACTTTTATTTTTTCTTTACCTGACTTTCATTTTATTATTATTAAGTAATTTCTTGAAAGACATCTGATGTATTTTTGTATGTATAAAAATGAGGCGTGTAAGAGAATCAGATTGATCTGATGAATCCACAAAATCCAAAGCAAACCAGCTTATTTAGTTCGGATTAGCTTGGGTTATCAAGTTTGATAGAGTGAAAATGACCAAAATCGATAATGAGAAAGTTAGGTTTTAAATCCTTAGATTTTGGATATCTTAAATTCGAACTAGCTTGACCAATTTGTTCAATTAACCTTATTTTTTTTATGTTTTAAAGAAAAATGATAGAAAGTTAATTTAGTCTAGATTTTGTAATTTAATATTTTTTTATTTTTTTAATAATTTTTCCTGAATTTTTTATTTTTTGGTTTTTTAAAATATATTATTTTTATTTGGGCAACTTGATGCCTCAATCAAACCAACCTATTTTTTGTTGAGTTAATGGTTCAAATTTGTGTTGTAAAAAATGAACAAAATCAAATCAAACCAAATCGAAGAAAATTATTTGGTTCGAATGTATTTTTTTTTTTTTTTAAAAAAAACTGAATCGACTTGTTTACCACCCTACTAAAAAATTAAACATTTTTTATATACCAAAAGAATTAAACATTTTTACAAACATGCCGCCAAAAGTACCAAAGTTTGAAGTAGCCTATTGATAATAATAATAATAATAATCTAAAATCCCTCAACCCAAGGATGGGATGAGATTTTTTAATATAAAAATGTTAAGCATAAATCTACATAGCGTGATAATCTAGTGTATACCTCAAAATCGGGATGTACCAAAAAACCAAAAAAAAAAAAAAAAAAAAAAATCCCTCAAAATCGGGTTGTTACTAATACTATAATATATCAGACAGCATATTAGGTGGATAATTATTTTTAGGACAAATTACTCAAATCACACTTGAGGTTTATTAAAATTGTACTATATCTTAATTAATGTGCAAAATTGTACTTTATGATTGATTACTAATGATCTATTTGATTTCTGTTTTTATTTCATGTATTTTCTGTTTTCAAAAGTTTATGGAAAAAATAATGAAAACAATAAAATATCGTTTTCCGTTTTAGGATTTTGTGAAAAAATAGTGAATACAAAAAATACAAATAGGATACAAAATTTTATTGTTTTCACTAACCTAATAAAAAATAAGGAAAAAAGAAATAGGAACAAAAACTTAATTGAGTATTGGTGTATAATACAATTTTGCACATAGTTTGGAGTGAATTATAATTTTGGCAAACCTCAAGAGTAATTTTTGCAATTTACTCTTATTTTAAAATATGATATATCTATTGAAAAATGAATGGGTCTAACTCAGCTCCAATATATATAGGTTTTATCTCTAAATAATGCGAAACTCAAATACCCCTTCTTCACATCGAAGAAATGATCATCAAAGCATGAACTTGATGCAGTGAATATTAGAGGATAGGCCTAGCAATGATTTTAGGGTAAGATTTGATACTATATTGAAAATTAAGTGGCGTGACTTGTTGAAAGCTTTTTTTTTGCACTCTTTCTATTGTTTTTCCTATCTACTGTTTTGCTTTCAAATCCTTAAGGGATTCAATTGCAGTACAGCAGATGAGTTTTTGTCCTCTGCTAGTTGTGATAAATAGTCATTCTTGAGTTCCTTTAATTAAACTATATGGTGACTGATTTGTAAATTTAATTTTAGAACAATTAAATTAAAACAAACAATAAAATGACAACGAATGAGAAGCAGATAAGGAAGCCTGATTGGAATTGAATCATACTACAATTTTCATATATTCATTGACTCAATGCATATAAATTATCAAATCTTTGAAGCATGAGAAGATCATTTGGTTTTCGTTATTAATTGTTGATGTCTCGCATGATTAATAAAGCAAACCGATATAGCTTCAGGTGTTAAAACAACTAATAAACCTAACTCTATGTCTAGCAATTAGGAATATTAGATGGTTTAATCTAGATCTAACTCAATAATGTCGCTGTCGCGCACAAAATCAAATCTTAAAACAGGTTTTAGTTGATCACGCTAAAACAGACATTAAGCATCAGATCAAATCATGCAAATAATAGAAATTGATATATTCACACATACAAGAGTTACATGGATACAATCAAACCATAATACTCATCAAATCCCAACAATAAGAGTATTAACTATTCATTTTACAAGAAGAAATCAAAGGGCAAGGTGATGGACGCTCACCATGACACGTTCTCACGCTGCCATGATAAGTGTTGTCGTGCTCTTTGACAAGTTTATGCAAAATGACATTGTTTTGTGGACAAACAACTAATTAGGTGTCATCTCACCCTTTGTCACTACGCACATGGACGGAGGAATTAACAAGGGTAACAGCATAAAATATTAGAAACTTGACTGACATTTTTTTTTTATATTAAGAATCTAATTGTTCCGAATGAAAATGTCAATGACCTACTAGGATATTTAACCTTTAAAAATTCCCTCATCCACCGATTTGTCCTTGCCTTAATAAACAAAAGCTGGAAACAACATTACCCATCCATATGAATGCAATTTGCTAGCTAGATAGTCTCATGCGTATTAATATCCCACCGCTCTTGATTGAGACTCCCTTTAGCCCAAAGAGTTAGCATACTCATTTATTTCGCACTTCTTACCTGTCTCTCTCCCTCCCTCTAAATCACGACACTCGCAGGCAAACACAAAGTAAAACGCATTTTTCATAATAATTGTGCCTTTTAAGTGGAAGACACTTAGCACGAAATTAGTGCAAGCAAGAAATATATATGACCAAAATAAAAAAAAAAAGATTTATTTGTGTGTGAAAACTGAAAAGTGACATGACAGGAAAATCCCAAATAAAGGCAATGGATCTCTACTTTGGAAGTATGCAACCATATGTGTAAAATGGTCAGGGGTTGTGAATCAATACAAATGGTTTACTTTGGCAATATAAATCCATGTGTGAACGTGTTATACGCAGGGAGCTCCATAAGCAAACTATGTTACTTAGTTTTGAGCAAGGACAAGAATAAATGCGAATCCCGAAGATATCTACTACCGTAGAAAGAATATAAATGCTGGGAAAAAATATTTCAACTTGAAGGGAATATTCTGACACACAAATTGTATTGAGGTGGTACATAAAAATATTATGGATTTTCAATCATCCTATATGCTCTCCGCCGTATAATTTTGCAAGATTGAAGACCTTTTAAAAATTTACATTTGTGAGCGCCGTTTTCAAAAATAGTTTTACCAATACCAATTTCAAAATAATAATAATAATAATAATAATAAAATGAAAAGTTAGGTATCTGTGTTGGTAATTGCACTCGCCTTACGCGAAGCTAAAATTGGCACAGCAAAAGGTGATTTCAGAACTTTATTAACTGCACCAAGAGACACAAAAACACACCTGATAAGATTATATGAAATCGAATTTTGAAATTTTAATTTTAGACCTATACAAATGTCAATAATTTTATTAGCCCCCTAATCATGCAATAACCCACAATGACACCCATACAAATTTAAATAACTCAAATATTATGATAATTATTTTAGACTATCTTTAAATAATTAGACTCACAAAAATTTATTTCCTATCATATTAGAGGTAACCTTGAGTCCCACGTATTTATATGAGCATGATTGTTTAAAGTTTGTTTAATATAATTGTTATAAGGATCGCATGACTTGATGATACATTTGATATGATATGTGTAAAAATATATTAAATGGTCAAGCATGTCAAACAAGACAAAAGTAATGTGTTATACTAATCAATAATATAGACAAAATATTAAATTTTAATTGATTATTAGTGAACTAAAAATTTGAACTACATTTTTTATGCTACATATTATATATTAATAATTTTAAAAGTGATAAAACTTTTAAAATAATACTTTTACACAATTATCATTACTCATTCTTTATGGGAGACATTATGTTCCCGAATAACACATTTATTATTAAATAAAATTTTAATAAGTTTCCTACTTAATTATAATAGTTGAGTTATGAGCGGGTATTTTTTTTAAGAAAATAGTAAAAATAATACAACTTGTAAAATTGTCTCATTGTAATGCTCATCCGTGATGACTGTAACGCTTGACACACGTTGGCTGCCAAACAGTTTCTTAAGAAGCATTGCACCCAGCCATTTCCCCTTCCTTATAAAAGGCCCCCCTAAAATACAATTTTATTATTCAGTGACAAAATTACATAGAAAAAGAAAGAAAGCGAAGGGTTGTAGAAATGAGTCAGAAAGAAGAGCAACAGCACAAAGAAATTGAGGACTCGTTCCTGTGTCCAAGCTTCAGCACCTACTCCTCCAATGAACTCTCCCACATCGCGGATCAAGTTACCAAAGAGGATCATTCGCTCCCTCAAAGCGACAACCAGGAAACCGACTTCGAGTTCGTTGCGTTTCGGAAGGCTGCTGATGGCGTCTTCTTCGACCGCCGCACCGGCCCTGTTTTCCCGATCTTCAACCGCGATCTCGCCGAGAATCCGCCGGAGAAAGACGACGGCGGAAGGATTTCCGGCGCGGAGGAGATTCGATTTTCGATGGACAAATTGCTGATCGGCGACGAGGAGGAGAATCGGCGCAGCGATCCTCCGTCGTCGTCGTCATCGTCGGAGGTGGAGGACGATCTGGACGCAATTCCGCCGGGGACTTACTGCGTGTGGACTCCGAATCCGGTTCAGGCTTCGCCGAATCGATGCAAGAAGAGCAATTCGACGGGATCGTCGTCTTCGCCGTCGCCGTCGAAGCGGTGGAAGCTTCTGGATTTGCTCCGGCGGAGCAACAGCGACGGGAAGAACTCATTCGTGTTCTTGACGCCGTCGTCTTCGTCTTCGTCGTTAGGGTCCAATTCCGCGAAGAAGAAGGAGAAGAAGGATGGAGCGAATGCGAAGGGGAAAGAGGAGCGTGGCGGTAGAAGACTGAGCAATGAGATCGGCGGCAGCAGACTCGCCGGAAAAAGTTCTCGGGCGGCGGCGGTGTCGGCGCACGAGGCGTTGTACGTGAGGAACAGAGAGATGAGGAGAGTGGATAAGAGAAGGTCGTATTTGCCGTACAAACAGGACTTGGTTGGGTTCTGTGCTGCTCTCAACGGCATGGGAGGAAGGACCTTCCCTCCTTTCTGAGTGTTGTTACATTTTTTTTCATATAAAAATTTTCTGTGTGAGATTGATATCTCTGATTTTGACTCATAAAGTATAGGATAAATTATATAATCTTGACTGATAAACAAAAATTAATAAGGCAAAATTTCGTATGATTTAGACATTATAATGTACATCTTAAATTTTGCCATTAATAATTGAGAGGGTTTAAAGTGTACACTTTCAGCCATTCTGTGTGTTAATGATGATGTTAGAGGTTTAAACCTTATTGTGACTGAGGTCTGTTGTGCCAAATAAAAAGGTGCACACATCCTTAAAAAAAAGAGTCAATTATAGGTTTTTGTTAGGTATACCATAATGTTAAGTCCTAGTGTGTATTTGATTTTGCATTATGCTTAGCTTTATTAAACTCAATTTGTTGTGGGTTTAGTTACTCTTTGACTTTACTTAATTCATTTTTTTTTTTTCTTTTGAGTGTTCTGTTTAATCCACAACCTGTTGCATCATGGTTTTAGAAATTTAAAAGTGAAATTGGGATTACGATTATTTGTGTGTTTGGATTTTTAGTGAGAGAATGTCAAAATTAATTATGATTGGCCGGAGAAGTAAAAAGAAAATATTCACTTTAGCATGCCAAAATCATTTATGATGGCTTTAAAGGAAAAAAATCAAACACACAAGATATGTAACTTTTGATGCAGAATCATCATAATCCATGAAAAAGGTATCACAATAGAATGTGCATGAAAATCTTTTGGCCCCAAATTTTGTCCTACTAATCACTTTTTTTTTAATCGAAGATAAATATTAAAAAATAAAAAAAATTAAAGTAATCAGTAAGCATGTATTATTATATTTTTGATAATTTGAAAAAGGCCCAACTTGTAAAATAGGAATAACATTTGAGATACATGCTCCTACAAAAGGAATATGCAACCCCGAAAAACATAAAATCTCATAACTGCTCCACCAAAAACATGACAACTAAAACTCAAAGTATAATATATTACAGGATTAAATGTTTTTAATCCTTAAAAAATTATAAATTTGGTGTTTTATTTCTAATTTTTTTAAAAAATAATAGTTCTTGACAATTTTGCTTGCTAATTTTTTTTATTGTTAACGTGACAGTTAATTTAGTCACGTGACATGTAATGATGCCTAAATTCTACTAAAAAAATTTATCAAAGACAATTTTTAACAATTTTTTTCAAAAATAAAACACAAAATTATAATTTTTAAAAATTAAAAACATATTTAACTCTATTATATATCATATGTGAAATATGAAATACAGAATATTAAAAGCGGAATACAAAATACAGAATATGCATAAAATGCATCCCATGAGAACCCTCTGGCACTTGCAACACTAGGAAATAACAACCACAAAGACACCTTAAAACACCATGAGAAAAACTTTTCACAATTGAACTTCTCCATCAGCCAGAGAGAAGTTGTCTCATACTCATTATTGCCGATTTTTTTACTTATATACATTTCCAGTGGAAACAAATGCCTGTAATTTGATTCGGGCAAAAAGTTTATAATTGTATGGGTCTTTGTACTGAAATTGCCACCTGTATGGGCATGATTTCAGCACCCGTGAATTTTATTTTATTTTTTAAAAAAATGACTGAAATTGCCACTCTCTATGGTGATTTCAGCCCCAACTTTTTTAAAGTGGGACTCAAAAAACAATAGGAAGTGGCGATTTCAACACCCCTGAAATTTTTTTTATAAAAAAAGAGTTGAAATCGCCACCCCTACGGCGATAGCAATTTCAGAATTTTCACTCATATAAATGTAAATTTAACTTTTGACCTAGGTTTTAGGATGCAACTCACTCTATTTCCATGCAAATGTTAAAACCCCCCTTATTGCTGCACCACGAGAGTCTCAAAATCCACATCAACCTCAAAACCCAACTGGCATAGTGGTACACAAAGTCCACTGCATTCTGGAACACATATTAGGCTTGAACACTGGTTTTCTATAACATCCCAATTTTGACATTCTTTATTTTGTAGTTAATTCTCTTTAGATTAACTAATGCTTTGTTTCTTGAAATTCATGGTAAGTGAATTTATTCTATACTACTGAAAAATCTTATAATTTGACAATATAGAATTGTTTGAGGATATATTCTCCTAATTAATAATTAACATTAATCTAGCTATGATTTTATTGAGTTAATAAATAATCAATGACTAATTTAATAATTTCTAAAAATGTATAATTTCTCATAAAACAATATTCTTATTAATTATTAAATTTAAGTTATAAGATAAAATGTTGGGGTCAAAATATTAATTAAAGGCCTAATAATTAGGGTTAATAGCAACTTACCCCTATATTATAATTGTTATGCACTTAATCGTGAAAGGGTTTGAGGGAATTGTGTTTTTTTTATAAAAAAATAAGTTTTTCTTTTATTTTTATTTCAAAGAAAGGATAATTTTGTCCTTACAATATATCCTGTGATAGACATATGTATACTAACAGACCTTTTAGACGTTAAAAGTGACGGAATGTCTTATTTGAACTGTTTAGAAAGCTTAGGGGGTTGAATTGCATATTTTGCAATGTTAGGAGGTTAAGTGCACAACAACCATAATACAAGGGGGTAAGTTTCTATTAACCCTAATAATTATTTAAAAGCTCATAACATAATTAAAAAGATAGAGTAAGATTTACCACAAAGAATATGTCCAAAGACAGGATTAAGATTATAGAAAAAATTGTTGAAAGTAAAGATGATATTTTATTATTTGTAATAACAGTAAAGATAATATTTTATTATTCTATAATGATATTAAAGATTTTTATAATGCTTAAGGATAATTTTAGTGTGACAATTCTTTAAAACTTTGTTAATTCTTTTTTCTACTTTACACCACCTTACTATGCATGACATCTTCCATAAAGTGTCCAATAACTATCTATGCATATATTTTTATGATCATTGTTTACGACTTAAGCGTAAGCAACTAGTATGGGTGTTACAATACTTTATAGGTTTTGATTTTTACAACACATATTCGTCAATGGGTCATCCCTCATGACTTATAACAAGCTCTAGGATTCTATTTGATCTCTTTAAGTGCCTCCAAAAATTCAAACCTTCATTTAGAAGCTTGCTCATGAGGGAATGATGGTCAAATAGAGACTGAAAGAATGCATCCTTTACCTTTATGACCTTTGCTCCAATGCCAGCGTAGCACAGAATCTATCACACATTGCATCATATCATGCCCTTACAACAAAGATGTTTGGATTGGACTAGGTTATCCAAATCCCTCTAGTGTGACACCTAACACTCCCTTTTGGCGTTGGTGGTGGGACTTGGTGTAGCCCTGTTACTGCAACCATCTTTGGAGATTATTGCATTCACTATTTGGAGAATTTGGCTATCCAAAAATGTTAAAGTGTTTGTGGACAAGATAGTTTCCCTACAGGTCCAATAGCATTCTTTTTGCTGACGATTTCAAACAGCACAATATGACATGACACTATCTATTCTCCTATAATATCTTTATTTTTTTGGGTTAATACCCTATTTAATCGCCGGACTTTACACACTTTCCCTACTTGGTCCCTGGACAAAAAAAAAATAAAGACCCATTAGTCCGTGGACTTTGCAAATATTAGACATGTTGGTCCCTCCATCCATGACACCGTTAACGAATGCTTGGTTGGTGTCAACAAAGACATTTTCTCTCTTCTCAACCCTAAAATGACATTATTTTGATAATGTAAAGTTTAAGAACCAACTTGGCCAACAAAAGTCCAAGAACTAATTAACCCCTGCACTCTTGCTACCACCTCCACCTCCATCTTCATCCCACCACCACAACCCACAACCTATTTTGACCATTACCATTACCACCACTCATACTCCATTCTCACTATCACCATAGACTCCCCACCCTCACCCACACCACCCAACCCCTCCCTCCTCACGCTACCACCGTCACCATACACACCTTTATTTTATTTTTTTTTGGACCCCTTATTGCAATAGTTCATCTTTTACCATGAATACACATCAACCTTTGTCCAAAGTAATAATAATAATAATTGAAGGGAAAGAGATTTCCAACACTTTAATTAATGGTGTCAAATTCATTTTTTATGTGAATGAGATAATGGGTGCGTTTGTTTCAATAAAAATATGATGACTTGGTGTTCTTTTGTGGACTCAAAAGTTCTTTCATGGACTCAAGCCGAGCATTGGTGACTCAAAGATCAAAGGGTTCTTTTATGGACCAAGCTAGGTCGTTGACCAACTTGGTCCTTGGGAAAATCTTATAAGTGGAAATAGATGGGGAAGTCTTTAGCAATTAATGTGTTATTGTATTATTTTACACATTGGTCCTCATTTAACATAATTAATGTCTCATTAATTTATTAATTTAGTCTAAATCTGCAGTTGCTACACCAAATATCAAAAGAAAATGGGTCACCATCTCCTTCCACCACCACAACCACCACCTCTTTACCACCACGACGCCGCCACCTTCTTCGCCGCTACCCACTGTTTCTCGCCTGCCACCCTTATCCCCTACCAGCATCAGATCATTTTTCTTGCCCCTCTTCTTTCTCTCATCTCCCCTTCCCTTGCCTTCTTTTGTCATTGCGCCTAACACTAGCGCTCATCGGCTCTGACGCCGACACCGGCTACTTCCCTTTCTCCTTCCGTTGCCATCTTCCCTGCACCTCCCTTCACCGCCCGTCAACACTACCACCACCACCACCACCACCACCACCATTCTCCTCACTTTTTCTCTTCTCGAACCTCGAGATTTGACTTTCGCAAATCGCAAAAGAGTACCACCAGATATGGTTTTCTCAAGATCTTGCTTTCTGCAAAACAACGGCACCACCAGATCTACATTTGTTCTTCTTCTTTGCCAGAACATCATCGTTGTTTTTGCCGGCGAGCAACCACGAGCAGCCCACCGTTGTTAACCACTAGCCACTATAGTTTGAGAAAATCTATTTTTTTTTTTGAAAGCGTGTGCGATTTTCATGAAAGCAGATCTATGGAAGGGAAGAGAGAAGATCTTATTTGTGCAATTTTGATTTTCTTTTTTGGCTCTGTTGTTGTTGATGAACGATGACGAAGATTGATGAGTGTTGATGTTAGTTTTCCTTTTCTCGTTTTGTGAATCTCATAAATTTGTTAAGTTTACATCATGGTGGTGCTGGGTTGAGGGTGTAGAGTGTGGGCAGCGACTAGTTGTGGGTGGAACAGAGGTGGAGGTGATGAAGAGTAGTGGAGGTCAGTGACAGTGGCAGAGATGGAGATAGCGCCGGGACGAGGTGATGAGAAAATATTAGCTAATAATTCAAAACCCAGAGAGTATCGCATCTCCGAAAGAGAGAGAGGTGATGGCTTTGAAGAGCCTGGTTGGCGCGGCAATCAGCCAGGGAGTGGCGGAAGCCCGGGCCCCAATATTCGGGCACCAGTTGAACCCAACGGGCCAGAAATCGGCCCACAAGTATCTCCGCAAGAAGCTATTCGGGGAGAAGGTCGCCCAATGGTACCCTCACGACATCAAGAAGGACGACCCTCTCGTCATGGCCCCGTCAAGAACAAGAGTAACTAACTCTCTCACTCTCTCTCTTTTATCTCTCTCACGTTATTACTCAATTTAACGCGTTTAGGGAGTGCCCTCTAGGTGTTTGTGCTTTTGCTTCTGTGACAATTGTGCTAGAGTTTATGTACAAGTTGCAGGACGCAGAGAATAAAAATGCAAAATGACCCTCTTTGAGTGTATGATGATAATGGCACCTCATTTAACTGACAACATGTTTTGTTTTGAAGTGGGAACGCCCATAATCAATTATGGTAGCGACTAGATGTGAAAATTGATTTGGGGTGTTAAAACCAAACATGCTGACTAACACGAATCAACTAACTAACTGATTATGCGGTATGGTGATCTGGTGTTTTCTGTGATTATCAGCATGAGCAAGTTAATGGGGTTTCCTTGTTTTGGTGAATGAGTTGAGTGGTGACATAAAAAACGTTTTTTTATTTTTATTTTGGGTGGGGTTGTAGTGATTGAATGCTTCACTTAATCAGAGAATTTCCATGTAATTTGAGGGCTGTCTGTGCAATTTTGTCATGGTGGATGATGAGCTCCAGCCTCCAACTGTTTTGGAAATTGGGTGGTGTGGTGTGAGCAACAATGTTGGTTGTTTCAACATGTTGTTTAACAGTACTTCAACTGCCTTGACATTAAAGAAAGATGTGGACAGTGGTGTGTATTGACGTTTAAACATTGTTTTAAGTTTTCAACATGATTGATTATGTAAATTTATGATGAGAGTTTAGTTAGTTATGTTTTGCTAGAGATTGTTATGTCAGTTACTAACATAACATTAATCTTAGTTGTGTATGTATTCATCTCTTAACATTAATAACGTGAATACATTATGAATATTATTTGTCTATTGTGGGATTGCTTTTAATCTTAGGGGAAAATGTTTTCTTTTGTTTTTGTCCCACTTTTTAGGCATGTTTACTATCCCTATATATTTGCATTTGAGCTTAGTTTACTGTTTTTAGAATAAGAATGATGTAAGAAGGGTGCGTGTTTTTTATACTTATTTTAGGCTTTCTTTACAAATCACTAAGGTTAGATTATCGAAGATGGTGACTATTTTCTGCCATACATCTTTCTGAACGTGGAAACTTCATCGATGAGTTAATCTGGCAATGTTATCTTGCTGGTTCTCCTGTGAATTTGGCTAGCCAACGCAATTGAGCACTAGCAAGAACAGAAAAGAAAAATTAGTTTAACTAACTTTCATGTTGTCATCGTCATGTTACTCATACTCTGTTCAAGGATCCACTACAATTTTTGTAATGGCTCAAACTAAGCATATTGTTGGATCCATAATTTCTTAATTTTACGAAACTGCCAATTGAACCAAATGTTCAGATTCCTAGAATAGGTTAAGTATTGCAACAAGAAGATAAATTATATATAGGTATCATATGGATGATTTCTCTTTTCGGAATGGTAAATTATGACTTTATGACATCTGCTTTTGCTTGTCTCTTAGCTTTAGTCGCTCAATTCTCAGATAAAATTACAATGATACGTAAGTGTACTATTTGATTGATCACCAGACGAAACTACTACAGAGCTATATTTCTTCATGTTTGTTGCATTCATATATTACTTTTAGAAAACTTTGGTCTTTTTCTCTTGGATCGTATAAGACATGATAATATGAGAAAAGAACTTCTATCACGTATTTGGTGTAACATATAATAACATGGAATAAAATAACGTTCTCTGGTATATTTTATTTTTATCTTAAAATTGTTGGATAAAGTTATTAGGTTTCAAGAGGTTTGATAACACTTCATAGAAATTATTTATGTTTTCCAACCCCAAATTAACCCTAACCTTTTCCGGTGCACACTCCTCTCAACTTTCACACCATACCACCTTGTCCACCGCCATCACACACACTAGACCTCATAGTTATTAAAATCGCTAGTTAACTCGTAAACTCGTACGAGTTTAGGTAGTAAAATCGAGTTAACTCGCATGTAAACTCGTTCCTGGGTAAAATCGGTATGAGTTTACCACAGGTAGGTTTTTTTTTAATTTTTTTTTATTTTTTACAGCTGCGCATGCAATCGTGCTCCGTAGTACCATCGTGCTTCGTTCCTAATCCATCGTATGTATTTTATCATTTTTTCAGAGATCTTTTCCATTAGGGTGCGTGACCTCTGCATCGCTATCTGTACTTTAGTGTTTTGGATTAGAGGCATCTTCGTCACATACTCGCTTCCTGTGATGCTCAGTACTAGGGGACTCGTTGGTATCTTCGGTATTTATGTTGTTGTGTGTGTCATCTCCTGGATATTTATGTTCTTGAAGGTTCCAAAAACAAAGGGCATGCCCCTCGAACTCATCACCGAATTCTTTGTTGTCTGCTCGGAGCAGACTATTTCTGTAAAAAATGAGTGACATTGTTCTTTATATACATTTGCTATGTTGGTTGCTCAATACACCGTCTCTCTCTTGTGTTGATAGATTTTACTTGTCATTAAGTTTATGTGGAGCAGAATATGTTCTTGTTCAAACATATGTATTATGTATTATCTATGAATTGAACTTAGAACTCATATATTTCATCTTCATTAGTGCTTTGTTATGGAGTTAAAAGTATTTATGAATTTCAAGTTTTATTAAATATATTTTTGTAGCACAATAATTTTTTAAAATATTTTTTAATATTTTTTCAATAATAGGTAAACTCGTACGAGTTTACGATCCGAGTTTACGAAGGCTTTACTGGTTTACTTAAACTCGCGAGTTTGATAACCATGCTAGACCCTCTGTTCAGCTCGTTTAATTTCTCCATAGCTGTATATATTTCTTCTCTACTCACCTGTCATCGTTTAGTTCTTTGTACGTGGACAGTTCCAGTGCCAATGAAGTTTTAATTGCAAGTTTACTTGCCCAATTTCAATTGAGACTCATTGCCAAAAGATGAAGCTATAACAACGATTATAATTTGTAGCTATAACAACGATTATAATTTGTTAGCATAGTTTGAGTTATCACAACACTAAAACATGACACTTACGTAGTGATATATGTCACTGCTTTTACATTTAGGGAAATGGTGCATAATTATCAATTTGACGCACTTTTAATTTTTTTTATCCATTAATAAATTTTCAAAGTCATGGTGAATGTGCACACTAGCACTTGAGTTAATGGGCCATTTACTAATGGAAAAATTCACAACAACACTCTTTCAATTTATAAATAATACTTTAGCTTCCAATCTTTGTATTCCTCAATGTGAGACTTTTCAATTATTCTTAGAATTTCTCTAACAAACAAATGCCAAATATATGGGATAAATTTTTCCTAAAAGAACGTTTCTGGCCAAGATTTATTAGTGTATATATGATCAAAGCATTTGAATAATTTTATATTTATGATACAAATATATAAATAAAGTTATAATTTTAATATTTTATACATAAAATTTCCATCAACAATGCATTTCAATTTAATATAATAATAAGATAAAAGAATTGTATAACAAAATAAAACTCAATGTTACATCTTCAATTACTAAAAAGAAACACATAAATATGTTGTATCTTCTAAAATATGATTTTAAATATATATATATATATATATATATATATATAAATATAAAAGTTACATGAATATTGTTGGAAAAAAGTTTGCAAAATGCTTCCCAAAAATATGTGTCATTGGAAAAAACTCGTGCTCTAGAAGCCAAAACGTGATTTTCTTTACATTGTTTAGTAAACTTGATATTTATATGCTCCTTCGTTTCCGTTTTAACTATCTAATTACTAAACACTACATATTAAGGTAAAAAAAATATTTTGGTAAATGTATAAACTAGCATTTTCTCCGTCCACTTTTATATGTCGCTTTTTACCCAAAACTTTGTATAAAATTAATTATCATTTGATTAAATTAATGAAATATTAATTATTGTCTTTTTAGCTATACCTCTATTTACTATGAGCTTTCTACACTTGTATTAATTATTGAAGGGAATTTAATCTAAGCACTTGATATTTTTTTAAGTTTGTGAAAATTAATTATTTTCTTAATTTGTGTGCATTTTTCAAAAACGACATATAATATTGCATGGATGGAGTATGAGTTGACAAAATCATCCCTATATAAAAAAATAAATTTCTATTTCCAATATAATTATTACTCTCTTTATATCCACTATATTACTCCTTATATCTACTCTTATATGTCACTTTTGACAAATGCACACAAATTAAGAAAACAATTAATTTGCACATAATTAAAGGAAACATCAAGTGCTTAGACTAAAATTCAGGAGAAATTATAATGCAATTAATACAATAATAGAAAGTGCATAATAAATAGAGGTATAGTTGGAAATACAGTAATTTATACTTCATTAATCTAATCACAACTAATTTTGGACAAAATTTGGTGTGAAACGTGACATGTCGACAGAGAGAGTAATAAATATGCTATTACAATTAAAGATATGAATGAAAAAATATAAATAATTACACCTAAATATTATAAATTATTAAATATTTTAAAAGCCTAACAAATAAAAAATAGACCACTAAAACGAAATGAATGGAATATTGATTAAGATAGTTAAGCTCATTAAATTTGTTTTCCATATAACACCCGTTTGATTGTTTGTAGTTAAACTCATTAAATGAATTATAAACTCAAGATTTGATACTAATATAAAAATGTACACTTTTCAATTTGAATCAAATTCTTAATCTAAAATCCCTATGCAACTTATCATTTAACCCGCAAACAACTAGTGGCAACAAAAAAATGTCGACATAATTTCTTCATTGTGCACATTGAATGTTGACATCAAAAATTCAAAACCAGATGCCAAAATCATCACAGCTGTATATAATACATAACAATCAAAGTTTGGTCATCACTCATCAGAAAACCAACGCCAAATTCTCCTCTCCTTTTCCAATTCTCTCAGAAATTAAGCAAAATCCTTCACTGTTCCAATTTTTTTTATTGAAATTTTCATGTTGGCTAAAGAGCACTTCTATCATGGTGAATGGCCAATGATTCTGGGCATCATGGGCGAGAATCAACAATGTTACTCTTGCACTTCATTTTCTACACTCGTCTCAGCACCTTCCTTTGATCATACAAAAAGAAAAGAGAAATAAAATATAAATTATGTTTCTCTTTTTTTTTTAAGTCAAAGAGAGGTGTAGAGTAAGAGTGTAGATAATGAAGTGTACAAATAATATTGTTGAGTATGTTTTAAATACGAATAAATGTTTCTATCTCTCATTTATTTCGTAGTTGCATTGTTTGTACATTCAAATGGATGGGAATCCTCTCCTTGGGGCAAAAACATGAAGGTTCTGTTGGAGAGATCTTGACTTCTAAAATAGATCTAAGGCTACAATTAAGGCACATCACCATATCACCCTATGCTGCTTCTTTCTCTCACCATCTATTCAAAGTCTAGACTCCACCGGCCACCACCACCTTCCTCTTCTCCCCAATCTTCATGACCCTTATCTCTTCCGCCACCGCATCCTCCCACCTCAACCAGAGGTGAATCCTTCTCTTGTGGAGTTGGGAGTATACGATGGCAGAAGAGGTAAGAGCAATGGAGTTAAGAGTTTTGAGACAACGGGTAGATGCTAATAGAGAGAGAAGAGAGAAGAAGCACATAATGTGATGTGGTGATGCGTCTTAATGGTAGCTTTAAATATATATTAAAGGTAAAGATTTCTCAAACATAGCCCTCTTATGTTTTCTCCATAAGGTGACAATTGAGATTTCGTTCAACTTGATGTGTGGTGATCGAAGCTCAAGTAAGTGTGAATTATAGTTATATAAATGATAAATTGATTAACATATTGCCTTCACCAACTGTGTAATTCAATTTTCAATCGCATCGCACTTATATTGATATTTACATGACTAAAATTTAAATTTATTTAAATTGTAATTACCACATATTGATGTAAACATTTATACACCTTGTACAAATAATATTGTTTTTACACGATTTCTTTTTCTTTTATAAAATCACCGGCATCAAAATTCTATTACTAAAAATCCTAGTAATTTTTAATTAAAGAAGCTCATGTTCACGAAGAAAACACAAGTTTATTTGGGTATTCAAATTATTTAGAAAAGTTAACCTTGAAATGATTTTTGGTTTCTGTAACGGTAGTCTATATGTGTTTGGAAAATGGGCTGTTGGCTGACATGAAGCTTGTTTGTGTATAATTATTGTTTAAGCCCACCAACAATACAAATTGGCAAACTCATTTTTATGCATTCAGGTTCATCACAACCGCAAACTAGAAGCTTCAGAAACCTCACAAACAAAATAAAGACTGAGACGTCAGAACCACAAATTTGAAGCCTCAAGGGATAGGGTTTTTTATCCTGTTTTTGGTAGTGTGAGTTTCATCCTCATATCCCATGCATCAGTTGTCAGGTCCGTCACATATGAACCATTGGTTTCAACCAACGGATAAAAGAAGGGTCATGAGAAGATAGATAATTATTTTCAATATTTTTTTCCCTTGAATTTGCAACTTAATTTAATGATAAAACTGTGACCTTGTGCTCATGTCCTACATTATCTATCTTTCTGTTATATTTGACTATGGAACTTCTTTTTACAATATATGACACAATTTTTTAATGTGTGGTTAATAAAAAATATAACCTTATAGTAGCAACATTTCAGTTTTTCAACAATGCAAAAAGTAGATATTTCGTTTGGTTGGATCACTCTGTGTCAACCAACCATATTGAAGCTGCTTCAGTGTCGCATTACAAACAAACTTTTGTTATTTTTCAGTTATGCTCTCTCTTCTGCACGTAGTTTGGTAAAGTATAGATGGCAGAAAGTGCACTGCAATATGTACTTTTACTATTTTATAACCTAAAAGGAAAATGTGAAACTAATGAAATAAAAATAGAATTTAGTTTCTACGGGTTTTACACTGTGGGCACGCGCGATTGAATCATAATATATAACGGCATTATTAATTTCGTTAGTACATATGTGTATGGAATGAGTGGAGTGGATCCATCCTCCTAAGTTGTGGCAAAAGCAGTGAATGGAATCATGTATTTACAGCAATATACCATGCATATGTGCAGTGTTTTGTCCCTTTCATTATGGGGTATGGTTGCTTGCATTTTTCTCACCAACGTGGCAAACCGGCATTGTGTGCATGTCACGACACATAAATTTCAAAGGGGCCAAAACGTACCCTACAGCCATTAACCCCTAAATCCATTGGAATTCCCAGTGCCACAATTTCTCCTTTTAATTAAATTGATCCGAATTCTCATAAGAATTATCGTACAATCTCATAGATAATATCTTTACACAATGCGATTGTCCATGCATGACAGCGTCTTAACCACTCAACCTTAATCAATTCTAATGCCACTCATACAAATACATAGCAATTATTTTTTTCTCTTAAAATTTTCTAATTTTATGTGTCTTGTGAGATATGTCTATGTAGATGAATGGGGGAATCGAGAAACAAAGGGTGCCGCATGATTCATTGGTGCACCTGACGTTAATTATATCTCATAAAGATGCAAGTTTGATTTTGATGGAAGATGTCAAGACTACTTTAATGAATAAATTGTAAGTACTTTTGTAAGTGTTTAGAAAATAATTTTGTCTTGACTCTAATTAATTGACTGACGCTAAACTTACAATTTTTTGTTAAAAAGGAAAAAAGGGGGGGGGGGGAGAAACAAAGGGTGTGTGTGTATGACAAGAGTTGGGTGATCCAAAGTGACATTGGGGGTTATGGTCATTCTTTTGTAGTTAATCTCCAACATTCAAACCTCATCTACAAGGAGAGGAATGAAGCTCTCCTTTGGTTGGCTTTCGTTTTCATTATCTACCTCCCTAGTCACAATATTAAAATGGGTGCATTGTGGTATGATGTACCCATGAGACACACACACACACAAACCGAAGTGGCCAATTCAATAGCTCTATATAGCAACACCAATTGAGTGTTCATTGCACACCAATGTCGACCACTTCCATCAACGGCTGGTGTCTCTCTTCAGTCTCTCCTGCACAAACCTCTCTTAGGAGATCCACATTGCGAGTCTTTGCAACACTTAACTCTTCTTCTTCCTCTTCCCCTTCTTTTCCTTCTCTCATCCAAGACAGGCCTGTTTTTGCTGCCCCTTCACCAATCATCACCCCAACTTTGGTATATACACACTTTAAATATACATTTTTTTTGGAGTTTAATTTTTATTTACCAAGTCAACTAACAAGAAACGCAAAAATATGTCAAATGCCCGTGGGTAGTTATCATGGTTGAGGGTCGTTTTACACGGCCAATTCATAGCAATTAAAATTTTCTTTTAATATAATCACTGAAAATTACATTTTGTTGTTTAGTTTGTTCTTCTTCTATTTGAAATTTTGAGTGAAAATCCCAAAGTTCTATTTTCACTTTTGAATCATAATGTGTGTTTGAGTGTCATAATTTTTTTAACTTGGATATCATGTTGATTTACTTATCGAGAAATTTTCAAATGCTCTCAAAATAAACAAAAAGTTTTATAACATATACTCTATTACTTAATACATTAGCTATTGTATTGCATTAAAATTGTAAGAAAAATAGAGAAAATGTTAAGTGGAGAATAACTCATGAAAAAACTTTTTTCATATCTAAGAATCTCTTTCTTTTAATTAAGGGTGTCTACTTACGTGATGAATTTGGTTGCTACTTGGAAGTTAAAAGGTTTCATTAAGTTTCTAAAGTATTCAGTTTTCACGTGGGACAACATTTGATCTTACATTGGCATCAACCACATTGGTAGCTAGTTTAGTTAGGTTTGGGTGACAGGTGTGTGACATGGATATGTTCATGTACTAATATGTGTCAGCAGTTAGCACCATACAACTAAGCAAACTCTTTATTGAGAAGAAAATCTATACCAAAAATAAGCAAATCCAAACTACTCGTAAGGATAGGTCCATTCATTAACCAATTTTACCATGTTGCTACAAATTAGTCCCCTAACACCATGACATGTATTACATACATTTACCATCCAATTTATATATATATATATTCCTTCAGTTCGACAACATTTATTTACATAGCCAAATTTTAAAAGATTGTTTTCCTTTTATCTTTCCTTTTTATTCTCAACTATTAAGTCTCAGACTGACGTATTTCAAACATTATTTACACAGCCAAACATGGGGAAGGACTATGAAGAAGCTATTGAGGCACTCCAGAAACTGCTGAGGTAAATTTCATACACACTCTCTGCTATATGAAGTATACATAATCCAACCTTCTTTTTAAAATAATTGTTTTTGGTACATATTTGATTCAGTGTATGTGTATCTTGATACAATTCAATTATACCGGGATATAATTATATGTTGATATATTTACTCAAAAATGTATCAAAACATTCAAACGGACAGTTATTTTAAAAGGAATAAAATTGTACAATATTTTCTTCCTTTGCAAATATTGCAAATTAAATTTGCATAATTAAATGATGTTTGAAATTAATTAATGTAGGGAGAAGGGTGACCTGAAGGCCACAGCAGCTGAGAAAGTGGAGCAGATAACTGCTCAGCTGGGGACATCATCATCCGATGGCATCCCATCATCTGAAGCCTCTGAGAGGATCAAAGCTGGCTTCATTCACTTCAAGAAAGAGAAATATGAGTTAGTGTCACTAATAGTATTTAGTACCATTTCATTCAGTATAATTCCACCCCCACCCTTTCTTTTAACTCATTTACTATTGCTATAATTGCTACTTTTCTTCCACAGCAAGAATCCAGCTTTGTATGGTGAACTTGCCAAGGGCCAGAGCCCCAAGGTATACTATTTTGTGATGAATTATTTTATAGAATAGAACCCTTTGGATATAACTTAAAAATTAGCTAGCGACAATGAGAAAAATATTGTCATAATTTTGCACAAAAAAAATTATGGTGATAGCTAAGTAAAATAAAATTGTCTTCTTTCACTTATTTGTTCCGACAGCTAAACTCTGACAAAATTTCTAATTTTTTCTAGAATTTTTTTTTCAATTTTAAAATTCTGTTAACTTGAAGGTTAACTTAATCTTGCTTAATTTTTGGCAGTTCATGGTGTTTGCTTGCTCAGACTCAAGAGTGTGCCCATCTCATGTGCTAGATTTCCAGCCAGGCGAGGCCTTTGTGGTCAGAAATGTTGCTAACATGGTCCCACCATATGACCAGGTCTGTTTTCCAATACATACAAAAGCATATGTAACGCCTCTTAACAATACATTTTTATCCTCTAAAATTGAATTTGATGCCTTAAATGGTTAATGTCTTGGTTTTGCTCTTACTTTGTTATCAGACAAAATATGCTGGATCTGGCTCTGCTATTGAGTATGCCGTTTTGCATCTGAAGGTAAAATATACGTATACATATACCAATCTCAGTCATTATTAGAACATAAAACGAAATGCAATCAATTAATTAATAAATTCTTGGAAGGGGTCAAAGGCTTTTTTAATTAAACACAGCCAATTTTCCTACAGGTGTCTGAAATTGTGGTCATTGGACACAGTGCTTGTGGTGGCATTAAGGGGCTCTTGTCTTTTCCATTTGATGGAAACTACTCTACGTAAGTCATTTTGCTTTACATTAAAATAAAGACACTTAATTTCCTATCCATTGTATAATAAAACAGAATTTTTTCCGTGTTTCAATTTTGGACTAAGCCGCAACTTCCATGGTGTAAATTAATATAATTCAAAATTGGTCAATTTAAATTAATCTGAGTAAGTATATTGATTCGGTAAGAACTTTAATTTTTAATCTCTTTTTTTTTTTTTCCCCTTCCTGTGCAGTGATTTTATTGAGGAGTGGGTCAAAATTGGTTTACCTGCAAAGGCAAAGGTGAAAGCACAGCACCCTGATGCAACATTTGCAGAGCTATGCACATACTGTGAGAAGGTACGAGGCAATTTAATAAAAACAAAGAAGAAAAAATGCCATGAGCCAAATGAACATTTTAAAGAATTAACTTATCAAGTACAATTTCAATATGTAAAATTTAAAAAATCTATGCACGTTAACAATGAAAATTGGATGTTGAAATTGCAGGAAGCAGTGAATGTTTCCCTCGGGAACCTCCTAACGTACCCGTTTGTTAGGGATGGCTTGGTGAACGGGACATTGGCACTGAAAGGAGGATACTATGACTTTGTTAAGGGATCTTTTGAGCTCTGGGGCCTTGAGTTTGGCCTTGCTGCTTCTTTCTCCGTATGAACATGAAACCATATCAATGACCTCATAATATCTATGTGGTTAATTCCCTAAGTATTCTCCTCCCTATGATGTACTCTGTAATTACCCCCTTTGTTGTTGTTGTTTTATTATGAGCTATAAAATCTCCCTAATCAAAAGTATGGTGGAGATTCTCCATCACTCTCCATAAAGCTCTACAAAATAAATCAATAAAAAAAAGTTTGCTTTTTCAGTAAGGAGCCAAGTGTAACAATTTTAAGGTCTTTTCACCACTGCCGTTTTTTCTTCTTTGTTTAGGTAAAAGATGTGGCCACCATTCTGCATTGGAAGCTATATTAGAGATCGTGTGTGTCTGCAATGAAGAGGCCTACCTACTTTCATCATATCCTATATATATACATATATGAAATTATGAACTTGGTCTATTTTGGAAATCTTCTTTTTAGTAAGAGTTGGAAATCCTCCTGAGACAAAATTTTCGTTATTTGGCAATTTCAACCATTCCTTCTTCCAGTTTCGATAATTTAAAAATAAAAAAGACCCAACTATCAAACAAGGAGGAGCACTTAAATACATAAAACAAAAAAAACCCCTATGACCAAACACATAATTCCTTAACTGCTCATTAAAAAAAAAGATGTCACCCAAAACACAAAACATGAAATACACAAAAACAAAACACATATTGCGATTATAGGATACAAAATACGAAGTATGGAATAAGCAGAAAAGAAGGGAATTCTCTTGTCAAACCAACGGTTAGCAACTGCAAAACACCTTGAAAGGTCGAACCTTTTCACTTGGATAACTCATGATACCCTTGACTTCTACTAACTCTCCGGCGGCCACTCCACCCCAAAGCTTCGTATAGAATATTTATAGCTTATTTCAACAATTCAGCCTCTTTCCTTGTATACTAGCGAACTACCAGATTTTATAGCCAGCAATAGCAAATGTTGGAATGGACAACGGGAACAAAACCATGGCCAGGCATTGACGGGGAACTCAAATTATACTGTCGAAATTCTATTAATGGTGATGGCAAAAACAAAAGTATTAACTGACGGATATCCATGAGGACGGGAGGAGGCTTGAAGTACACACACATCACACATACTCGCTAAATACTTGTTAATATATAAAATTATTTAAATATCTTTAATTATATAAAGATATAAAATTAGAAATGTTACTCCTTCACTTCAAAATATATATAAAAGCAAAATAAACCCTTACTAAGAAAAAAATATTGTGATGTGTAAGTAGTAAACTAATAATATCATAATATATTATATATGATAGTAATGATTTTTTAAAAAAAATAATTTAGCATATACCAAAAGATATCCACGGAGATTCAACTCCCTATAGGTTACGGGTAATGATACCCATAATCCCTAAGGGACATTTGCCTATACTTTGTTACTTGCTTCCCATTTGGTTGCAAGTGAGCACCAATTTTCAAAAACCAATTTTTTTCGCTCATGAACTAGGAACTAGGTAATAAACGTCCCATTTGTAGGATTTTTTACCCCTTTGGATGCAACTGCGCAGTTAAAACACATTTGTTTTATGGAAACGGTTGCAATCAACTTACTTCACCATCGATAATACTAGACACCGATTTCACCTGCCTACATGAATTCAATAACAAATCAAGGGAACAACAACTTGATATTACCTCTTGGTTATGTAAGTGTTTATACTTTACGAGTATTGGAAACACATGCTTTTGGAACAACATTTATTGTTTATCCATACCAGATGCCCTTTCTGAAATCAAATGTGCGTCTATGTACTTCATTCTATACCCGCTTGACATCAAAGTTTCTAACGTGAAGAATAAGATAACATGAATATGTGTTCAAGCTTGGTAAAAAGACCAAAGTTTAATTTGTAGACATATAAATATACATGACATGAAAGGGTTGTTGTAGACAATTATAAATACATAGACACACACACACACACACACACACACACACACACACACACACACACACACACATATATATATATATATATATATTTATGTCCGCAAAAATATGTTGTTATCCTCGCCGCGCATTGCGCCGGTATAGGTTCTAGTATATATAAAAGTTACATGACGTTCTGGCAATGGAAAATTGTCTCTGTATGCCTGACGATCATCCATTTGCGCTAGACCATGCAACATTTCCAGGCGAACAACCCAATTTTATAAATCTTCCATCATTATGTCAATCTCTTCAAACAGAGGCGGTGGTGGTGGTTTGATCAGAGGTAATGGAGCAATTTGGTCTGCCATTTTTGAAAATAAAAAAGAAACACAAAACATATCAAAACTCTAGACAAAGACTTAAATCATAGCAAAAGAGTTGGAGGAAATCATAGATACCCACAACCCTCCAAGACTTACTCTTCTCACCCTCTAACTGATTCATTTAAGCAACAACTTACACTATTATTTTTCACATTGTTTCTAAAGACCTTGGACTGATGAAATGCCATGCATATATGCCAGGTTGGCTAGCTAAAATCTCATTCCCAACCATATAAGGAAAGAAAGAAGCCACAACAGATGCATCATCCCTATCCATCAAGGGACCAATGTAGCCATAAGTTTTTCCAAAAAGTGAAAAAGGAAGCATTACATGGCTAGATCAAACTTCTTGAAACTTAGGAGAGGAATTTGGTGCCATTTTAGAGACTTCCCCTGAATCGGTGCAAACGCAGGTGCAGTGGTGGAAGAAGAAGCTGGTATGGAAGCATGGACTAGGAAAAGGATTCGAGAAAATTTGAAGTAAAAGGAGAGAATAAGTAAGGGTTCACTGGAAGGTTTCAAGGTTTCAATTTAATGATAATTTATTTCTTCCAAACTCACATTTTCACTGAAAGGTCCATTTGATAGAAGAATTACATTGTAATATCTCTTTTACAAAGTCTTAATTCATATTTATGGTCAACGGTCCACTACAAAAAAATATGTTGATTTGTAAGGGGTTATTTTTCTGTTTAGTGGGAGGTTTTAACCTCCACAAAATCTTTAGTGAAATTTTATAAAACTCTTACCTTTAGGTGTGTTACAATCCAATTGTGGGAGTTTTCGGTCGCGGGGTGGGAGAGGAGGAGGTCGGAGGAGTTGGCGGCCGAGCATGGAGGGGAGCAGTAGAGGAAGGGAGAAGGTGGATCGGAGTTGGCAGTAGAGAAACGGTGGCAGCGGCAGACAAACGGTTTGAAAATCCGAGAGTGAGAATGAGAGTGAAAATGAGAGGGTTTCAAATTTGAATGAGGGTGAGATTGAAACTTTTTAATTTTATCAATTTTACAAAATACATAAATAGATTTGATGGTTAAATGAGACATTTTAAAAAATGTCACAAATAAAATATACAGCGGAGTTTTTTTTTTTTTTTTCCTAAACTTGTCCAATTAAATCCCTTACAAATTTCTTTATTTTTTGTAGTGGTCCATAATTATTTATTGACCATAAAACAAGTGGACAAATGATGAATTAGATCAAGCTTAACTAAACTCACTCCCTAGTCGATATTTTGACTACTTGATTTATTTGAATCTAGACCAAACCTGATAACTAATCATTGTCTCAAAGTAAATTAACCCAAAGTACAAATTTGTTGTCAACAAATATCATGAATCGAACACCATTAGTATGAATTGAACAACTTGCTTCTTCCAGTGCTCCCCCTTGTATTGGTGACCAGAGTTCCATGGTACATATGTACATTTGGAACTCTTGTCAAGAAACAACCTAAGAATAAGCATTAAATAGCTGCATTCCCTGGCATATGAAACGTGTGTGTATATACATGCAGGATGATTTGTTGTATATCATGATTCGTCGGGCTTTGGCTCAAGAATGACAGGGATCTTCTCCTTGTGGTCACCTCGCAACACCTCCACGGTCACCTGAATACCAACAACATAATAATCAAATAGTATCCAGGATGACAAACCAGCTTTAAAGATACTATAGCATCAGCGCCATACCTTATCACCCACTTTACACTGGTCAAGAATTCTGTACAAATCGCTTCCATTAGTGACCTTCTTACCGTTCACAGATATTATGATGTCACCTAAAATGAGTCTACCATAGGAATCACGCTTTGTTGACTGCAACCCCTACAAAAACAGATATATATTTGATTGGATATGAATTAGATGGTAGCTTAGCTGCAAATGATCTTTTTAAGAGATACAGAGGGATTAGGCAGCACTTCTCCAATCATGTTTCTCTTTTTCTTTCTTTTTTTTCTTCTGTATTTTTTGTTGTGGAGGATCCCTTATCCTCTAAATTAGCTGCAATTTTCTTTGTTCATCTTAATGAATTTCTTCAACATAAAGAGTCAAAGAAAACATAAGAATAAACTTACTGCTTTCCCAGCCGGACCATTGGCAGGAGCATCTAAGACCAGCACTCCGCTAACGCCCAGCTGCTCCACAGACTGATCTGGAGCAAACTTGATTCCTAAAATAGGTCTTGTAACCTTCCCAAACTTCACCAATTGTTCAACAATTCCATTTACCTAAATATATAAAGGAAGAATCACATGATTTTCAGACTATATGAAAAAACGAAAGCTGCGTGTCTCCAACTTTCCATTTAAAGTCAGATCCATGAAGAAAGTACTGTATAAAGGAATGTCTGAGTAAGAACTCACAGTGTCCACTGGAATAGAAAATCCAACACCAGAGGACGCACCGGATGGGGAATATATAGCTGTGTTTATACCAATGAGATTTCCAGAACTATCTAACAGTGGCCCTCCACTGTTACCAGGATTAATGGCTGCATCCGTCTGTATAACATCTTGAATTGGACGACCAGTTGCAGCAGAACTTATTTCTCGTCGAAGTCCACTATTGAGAAAGTATATATATCAGTAAAACACAATCAATAAAAAAGGAACATAAAAGGGATTTGAAAAATTATCCAATTTTCAAGTTATCTAGTATCAGCAAGACATATCTTTATGATGTGCACGCTTGGGGAAAAAAAAAACTATATTGCCGCATGATACGCCTTGCTTAAAAAGTTGGAAGTTGCAAGGAAAGACAGAAGAGAATATATTGTACACACAAACAGTGAAGCATCTTTAGTTCAGGTAAGGGATTAAAGGATCCCATTTGAAGAAGAATTCTACATAAAGATTTTTCATGTTACAAGATGTCTCTTCAGCTTAATCTTATTTGACTCTCCTTTTCTTCTAACCTAATTTATATTACTTTTAAATAATCACATTCGCAAGCAATAATCATATCAGCAAGTTGACATTGGATGCAGTCACATTTCTGTTTTTATACAATTGCATGAACTTCAGACAGATATTGACAACAGTGATAAATGAACATTGATATCTTTTGTTCGTTTTCCAGGTACTTCTAATGCAAAATTTACAATATGGTGCATGCCATCATGAAATTTGCTCAAGAAAGTGAGTGAGTGAGAACAAGAAGGCCATTGTTGCTATTTTCAGACACCTAAATTAAAGGTTTGGGCACAAATGTATAATCTGACATGAGCGAAGGAAAGGAAGTAGCCAAGTAGAAACTCTTTTCCTAGGTAATGGTAAAAAAATAAAAGTTACATCAAAACATTCACTTTACTGCTTTCATTACCTGATGACACCAGTGGTAAGGGTGTGGTCAAGTCCAAACTGCAAATTAAGAATCACAATGGCAGATTAGTCAACAATCAATCACAAAAACAATAGCGTTCAGTTTAAGAACCATGACAATTTATCAATTCTGGCTTTCCATCACAAGCATTTGTGACTCAGATTTCATGTACTTTATTTTTAACATAAAATTTAGCAGGGACAAATTGTTCACAACAAAAGAAAGCAGTGCCTATTAAATAACCAAATAAGAACGCAAACTAACATATTAGATTAAACAAAAGAAACTGTTACAGGATGATTGAGAGAGATTAAAATCCCTTTAATCATCTAAAGTCCAACTCTTTTTCAAGCTCTATATTGGAAGATTCATAGATAATGCATATTTACAATGCCAATCAATCTATAGAGACATCTCACCGGGTTGCCGATAGCAAACACTTTCTGACCAACAAGCAAGTCGGCAGAGACCCCAATAGGTATAGGCCTAAGTTTGTCTTTGGGTGCATCAACACGAAGCACAGCAACGTCCTTATCTTGGTCAAAGCCAACAACTCTTGCATCATAAGTTGACTGGTCAGCAAGAGTGACCCTGCACATAACTAGCAGCTCTTTGAACATGAGCAATCAATTCACTCACACATTTTAAACCCTCCCCTAACTCAATGAAAGCACACGAATGCTAAAGGACGAGCAAAGTAACACATCATTATCACCTCCCTTATTTATTAATATAAGGTAAGTTTTATTATCCATTCAACATTAGGTAAGTGAAATTATACATTAATATCTACACAGATTAGCCTGCACAACTTGAAATCGCAGCATCATATGACTCAAAACCAGGAGAAACTACACTATACTCTATGAGTAATACTCTCATTGGCTGAGATGTAATTTAAAATTCATTGAACAATATTTTGATTTTAATCTAATGGCCTGTATGGTTAAGCTAAGCACTACTCCAAAATGGACCCTATCATGTTCTGTTTTGCTTGAAAGAGGGAGGAGCATCCTCTCCAGAAATTTCCACATAATTAGGCCATTTGCACATCCTCGCCATCGATCTCTCACCTTTAACTGCACACCTTATGACCAGATCAATGGTGAGGATGTGCAAAAGACCAAGTCACATGCAATTTACGCACGAGCGTATCCTATCCTCTCCCATTGAATTGAGTGTACCACACTCCAAGTACGCAAGATCTTCTCCGAAACCAAACATCTCAACTGGCTCAAAAAAAAAATGTAAGTTTTGAGAAACAGACAAAGTGGATCAAAATAATGCAAAAACCAACCAACCTGAGATCAGAAGCACCCCGGATAACATGGTAATTGGTCACAATATGACCATCCTTATCCCATACAAATCCAGACCCAGAACCTTGCGGAACCTCCAACACATCCAAGGTAAACGCATCCTGCCTAAACAAAACAACCCACACTTCTTCATCAAAACACAGAGCAGAAAGGGCATTCCCAAAACAAGAACAACAAAGGACATTAATGAAGACCCAGAAGAGGCAAAAGAAGAAAGATTGAAACTTTGGGAGTGTACTTGACAGCGAGGTTGGTGATGTAGACAACAGAGGGAGTGTTCTCTTGGAAGAGGCGAACGGTGGCGAGCTCATCGGATTGCAGCTTCCGAGGGGTGGTGACAACGAAGGCAGAGGCAGAGTCAGCGCCAGCGAGGAAGAGGGTCAAAGAGAGAGCCACGGAAGTGCAGAAGAGGAGAAAGGAATCCAAAGCAGAAGAAGAAGGAGGAGAAAAGAAGAGTTTTGGAAGAAAGGTTGTAATTGATGATGATAATGATGAAGAAGAAGAAGAAGAAGAAGAGGGTTGTTGTGGTTGATGAGAGCGAAGGAGGAAGAGGGTAGCGTTCCGTCGGTGGAGGGGTTTGGGGAGATGGAAGAGTGAAGAAGAGGAAGGGGGTTTGGTGGTGTTTGGGGAGCGAGAAAGTGAAGAGGAAAAATGGAAGAACGTGGAGAGGAGTGAACAGGAAGTGGCCATTGGTGGTTGCTATGTTTGTTGGATGACTTGATTTTGATTTTGAGTAGCTGACCTGTGTGAGGAGTGTGTGATGGAGCTTTAGTTCAACGTCAAAAACACTAATAACAAGAAAATAAGGAAATGATTATTAATCTAAAAAGAAAATAAAGGGAATGATATGTTCAATAGTTTTTGGATGTCTATTAATACAGCAGATTCAAGTACACACATTCATGAGAAATTAGGTTATTGTTGAAGATGAGTAATAACTGGCAGCAGGTGAGTCCATAAATTAATGTTTAAGTTGAAAATCCAATATTCTACGTGCATAAATTTCTCAATTATTTACGTATGAAACCTAAGCTAATTTCAATAGTTCGACTAATTTTTGGTCAGAAACGTAACATATCTAGATTTTAAAAAATTCTAGTAGTATGAATGAATATTTATCTAAATGCATCGTTGCTATCATTGTACTAAAAATAAATAAATCTAGATTTTATTTATATAGATGTCAAATCCATTTTAACCAATCTACCAAAATAAACATCATTTTAACTAGCAATGCATAAAAAATATTTTTAAGATAATACATCGATTTAATATTCCCATTAAAAAAAAACCATGTTCATTTGCTTCGGTGTACCCTATGTTAGATTGATAAAATAATAACTTTTTTGGTAAACTGATAAAATAATAACTACTACAACAGCGATATGATATGATAATAAATAATGATGTGATGTGTTCCTCAAAGCAGGAGGGCCGTACTCATCTCAAGCACAGGTGGAAGTGCAGCTCTAACCCTGCTGTTTTTTTTACATCAATGGTAGTAAAATTGAACCTACAATCTCATGCAAACTCAAATCCTACGCTACTAAACCACTACTAATTACTTAACCCTGCTGCTATAAGTAAATTCAAATTGAAAAAAAGTACGTTGAGAGTTCTATTTTATAAAAAAAAATGTTAGATCCAATTCCAGTAGGAATCATGATGGTCAACCATAAAGTAAATCAATGTAGAACAGAAGTAAGATCCATACCATAAATAAAAAGTGTAGCATCTCGTATTAACATTCTACTCATTGGTTGAATGCAGTGCCTTAGACTACATTCTTATGAAGCATTTTCACTTGGAACTCCTAAACATTAGTCCGTAACATTATCGGCAACAGGAAAAATAAAGCTAAACAAGAAAGAAGTTACAAAAATTTGTCAAGAGGTCTTAATTCTCTGGGCAAGCCATCAAAATGCCCGGCATTTATGTCAGATTGTAGCATAGGTCGCTTCCCTGTTTCCCAGACAATGCCCTCTGCTAGGTGCTCCTTGCTTGGTGTGAGCATTACAAAATTGGGATCAGCTCTTTGATAACTGCAAACAAGTGAAACAAGTGGAAGTCAACAAACGAACTTACCAAATGTAAGGTACAGTTTTAGAAAGAGCGTATTCTGTCATAAGCTCAGAATAAATTAAAAGAAGCTAAAGCTGAAAGCTATTCTCGCTTTTTGTAACAGGCAGCAGCACTTGTAAGTCATGTAATTTATTGAATGAAAAACGCAGGAGTTCTTTGCAAAGAAAAGAACCTGGCTTCTCTGAGACTTTCACTTTGGATGCCAAACCCATACTGCACTTTACCATCGGCACGATCTCTGGTGGCTGCAGAAAAGAAGGGAATCCTCAACACTTCAAACATCCAATACAGGGATGACAACTTTACAAGCAAATTAGGACCCTCCCCAGCGCCATAGAGAAAAGACAGGGAACTTTCGTTGATTCCATTGCCAGTTGGCCTAATAAATCAATACTTTTGGAGCACAGGTGATCATGTAAATGTTCGAATGTATAACAATAAGGTGAGCAGATCACTTTTAATTTTGACTTACTGTTTCAATTTAAACTAGATTAAATATTACTAAGGTGGTATTCTGATAGAAAAAAAATACTGCACTCTGTGAAACATACTTTGCAGGGAGCAACCATGTCACCTAGTTCAGACATTTTACCTTGATCAAGGGGCTCAATTAGAACTAGAATTTTGGAGTGGCCAAAATAAAAACAAAATGAGCATTTATAAGAAAAATAGAATAATTTTAAGGGAGCACACATATATTCCACCAAGAAAATACGTAAAATGTAATGAACTTCACAAACATTGGGGAAGCCGTCTTCCTTTCCATTCCCTGAAAAAGAGCCTCAGCCCTCAAGTCTACCCTTGATCATTGACACATAATATGGCTATATAGGTCAGCCTTAAAGATGTTTTAGGACATCCATTTTAACATATGCAGGATAGAGTGTAAATACAAATAATTCGGCTTCAGATCCTAATGCCCAATAGAAGAACACATGCAAATGGAAAATAAATACCCTACTAAAGGAAAGAATACGGGATAAAGAACTGAAGCAAGATTGAAATGAAAAATTGCTTGAGGCACCTGAAATGCTGAAAGTGAAAGAAGGTTTCCACCATGATTTGAATGCTAATGTCATTGATGAGCTCTGAGGTCCAGCCTTTGCCTGAAAATATGAGAAATAACCTACTTGAGTGATTCCTATACACTCTGCAGAAACCTGCATTAACTACATCAATTTGTTTTACCTTCAGCACGAAGTTTTTATTGGCTTGCCAGGATGCACCAATTTGAAAAGTGGAGTCGGAGATTTTGTTTGCTACTATGACATCATCAACACTTTGCACAAAGAAAATTAGATTTCGCCACATTGGTGCACAACTGCACATAAGTATGAATATATGTTTTAAGCCAAAAAGAATACCTTGTTTGTAACTCAAACCCAAAATCAATATAGTTCGTAATTCCAACAACTGCATTCTCTTCAAGGGGATTCTTCACCTGCTCAATTCAAGTCAAGTATATGAATATGACTTTTAAAGTATACTATATTCTGAACCAACAGCAAATTAAATCAGCCGATTAAGTACAACAAGCGGTAAAAAGAATAACATATCTCAATAACAATAAATGAGGAAATTTTTTAACAATAAAAACAATAGCATGTTTGGTTTTGCTTATTTTGATACTTACCTATTTTTTTTTACAAAAAAAGCTCTCTTAGTGAGATTTATTGAGATAATGCTCATTTTGGTCTTTGAAAGTGTAAGTATAAGTCAATTTGGTCGAGAAACTTAAAAACTAACATACTATCCCTGAAATTGTAAGTCATAAGTCAAGTTAGTTAGTCGGTTCATTATCATTTTCATTAATTTATCACATTAAATGAGGTTGTGACAAGAATTGGGGTTGCAAATTAGATTGTAGCAACATTTGGGGTTGAAAATGTGGTTGTGGCAGCATTTATGATTGCAAACCTCATTTGATATTAGTCCCACATTGCTTGGAGTAATGGCCTACCAAGTGTTTATAAGGCAATCCCTCACCCCTTGAGCTAGCTTTTGGGGTTGAGTTAGGCCAAACTCAATTTTCTAATAGTTGATATCACAATTTCATTTTCAACCACGAATGCTCCGACAACCTCATTTGTAGTAACAAGTGCTGCCACAATTCAGTTACAACCCCAGTCGTTGTCACAATCTCATTTAATATGACAAATCAGTGAAAATGTGATGACGCAATAATAATAATGAATTGAATGACTAATTTGACCTACGACTTACAACTTCAGGGATTTGAAAGTAAGTTTTAAATTTCAGGGACCGAAGTGATCGAGGCTTACAATTTCAAGAACCAAAATGAGTATTACCCCGAGATTTATTTATATGTTGTCTTGAACTCAAAATGATTTATTTATAAGTTGTTTTGAGCACAAAATAAGCTAAACTAAACACACACTAAGTAATCCTGGATGTAATTCTACCAGCATAAAGGTCAACCTGCCTCAAATTGTTGCGCAAGGAAACTGCATCCAAAATATAACTTACAATATAGATATAAGCTTTTAATTCAAAAATCTTTTCATGCAGTGACCCGAACTCAGCAACTTATGAAAACTTGAGAAACATTGGTATCTCAAGACAACATAATTTAGTTTAGAAAGCTAAGAAAAGAAACAAGTATTATCTGACATAAAATTTCTGATAGGGCAACTGCGTCATACACATCTGATACGCATATCAATCACAATAGTTCAATACATATGAGCCCCAATTTGGTGTATCCATGCATCTTATCCAGCAAGGTATGGGACAGATCCCAAGTATAGACAGTCCCTCCACCAACCAGATTCTATAACGTGTGTATAAACAATCATCATTGCCATGTCTTTACGATAAAAGTATCTATTCTGGATTATTAAAGAAAACCAAAAAAAAAACCCTCTATCAATAAAATTGAAGAGATACTGCTAATAACAAACAAAACTTGAATATCAATGCGTTTGGTAAAAAGAAAGATGAGATACTGATATGGAGATAAAGGACCGTTGGAAAGACAATGGAGAGAAAGAATGAGGACCAAAAAACATACCCGTCTTTGGACAACCATATGATGATAGAATGAGGCAACAAACTGCAGTGTTTAGATTTCAAGATTTCAGTAATCTGTTTCTCAAAATATTTATCAAAACTATGCAAAGCACATGTTGGAGCTGAAAGATGCTAGATGCACATAATTGGCTCTCAAATTATCAATCACTCACAAATCACAAAACATTCCATTTTAAGAGAGAAATATGTAATATTATCAGGCTCCAAATAATAGAATAATGCAAAATACTAATCAAGTTATTCATTTATTAGGAAAAAATAAACAAAAACTAATCAAGTTAACAATGTCCAACATACCTGAGAGCTTTTGACAAGCTCAAGACCAAAATTGAAGGATGGACTCAAGGGGCTGCCTGATCCCACACCATATCCCATGGCACAACTCCAGTTCATCAAATTTGAAAGTTTTGCATTTTCATCTAAAAAAGCAGCACCAGAAGGTAGTGCATATGTATTAAATAAATTTCATACTCGATACATGCAAATCTCATGTTAGATAAATATGCTAAAAAAATGCTTTTAGTTTTTGTAACAGTTTTGGTTTATCCAAAAAATTCAGATCTTGAAACCAATTGAAAATAATAAACCATTAGTTCAAGTCCTTGAATCCCCTCTGCCCCATGTGACTAACTCTCAGCCTTCTTTAGATTGCTTTCTGTCTATCACTGCATCCTTCATGTAAATGTAGCCCTAAATTCATGTGCAAATTTTAGAATATATATTCACATGTGACATATGGCTCGCAAGTGCCATAGGTACAAATCCGAATATAGTGAAAGCACTCAACGCAAATGCATGAATCTTCACAGCCCAAGATGTGGCCCAATGTTATGTGTCTAATGACTAGAGCCCATAGAAAGGGATTATGGATTAGGAATTAAGGGGCAATTTAGTAATTCCATGTAATTAATAGTTGGGAAAGGGGCTATTTAGGGTTGGGTAGAATGCACCGTGGGAAGGATTCTGAAGAATAGACTGGAATTAGGAGAGTCGGTGGCCTCTCGAATTGCTACCAATTCTTATTTTCTATTTTACGTTTACATCAATGAAATAGTTGTCTTTATTCAGTGTTTCTCTTGATTATTATTTGGTGCGGTGGTGAAATTACAGAATCATGTAAATCATATGGACTAAAAAGATTTTTATCAAAAAAAAGGACTAAAAGATTGATGCAATAATGTCAAATCTGGTGAAAGTAAATGTATAATTTCACCCTCTTAGCCTATCATTTATATGACTACTTACAAAATACAAAAGCAAATTCCGTGCATGAAAAGCTTGAACAAAAACTCAACAATATATTGCAGCATAACTAATAGATAGATAATCGGAGTTAGACATGTGCACCACCAAGAAACCAAAAGAATTATAAGTAATTAAAAGAATAGTACTTTTGTAGTCATTTTAAGGTTAAATTACTCATTTGTCTTTATAGTTTCACTCAATTCCATTTAGAAATTCTTGCTAAAAGGTCTATTTAAATTATTAAAATGGTCCCTATAATTTTCAAACATTGGAATTGGAAACCAGTCCCTGTTAAATTCATATGACCCCACTCTAAATAGGGAACAAATCCAACTAATAGGGACCATTTTGCATTGCTTGAAAACTGCAAGAAAATTAAAATGGTTGTACTTTTAAGGTTCTGTTGTTGCCAACCCCACGTAGTGGAATAAGGTTCTGGTGTTGTATACTTTTAAACTGTAAGTACTAAAATTGAATTTTGAATAAAAATTTATGGACCTATTATCAATTTAACATAATTTATATGACGGAAAAATTCTTACGTTGTGGTTCATACTGCACTCCAGCAGTCAACCTTCCCATCCTGCTTACCAACCATGCAGTTTTTGGTAATTCATCTTTCACTGCAAAGTATGAATATTACATAACAAAGTTATAATCATTGCTTCATATAGAGATAAGCAATGAATCAGCATTTTTAAAAATACATAAAATGACATAAAAAATTTAGTGACCATGGTAAGAACAATTACCATCTTAAACTTGAACAAAAGGAGACGAAGTGCCAGTAATGTGTAAATGTTTTTTATTCTTATAAAGAGAATTATTTGCAACTTTAATAAACAGATATTCATTGCGCATTTCATGGTATTAATCCAAACTTTATTAAGACTTATAATAAAGATTTCCTAATGAAAGATTACAGGCAGCAAGGGAGGATGAAATAAGTAAAGTGGAAACAAAATCATAGGTTGCCAGCCCTAGTCTTTCCTGCCTCTTTTATATAGGCACAAAGCCTAAAAATAATCTCCCACCAATAAATCAGTTAACAGCAGCAACCATGAACCATATGCAACCAACGTTTGTAAGAAAGGGTGGGTTTCAATATAAAACTGTAACCTCCCTCAAGTGTCGTGTGCAACTCTGTTAAACATGCTCATTAACATAAAATCCAGGTAACTTACTGGCGAAAGGCATAAGTGTTGCTCCAAAAGATAGATTTGCAGAACCATATCTCAATCCCATCACGCCATAATCTTGAGAGGATTCTCTGCAGAATTAGTTAACTTTGTCAACAATGTATTATGTAATCCATGGATGTACAAACTACAGTAAGAAATAAGAACATAATGCATGTCCTTCTACCATCGAGCACACCTTTTCTTCAATAACAGAGGGAACACTCCAAAAGCACCAAATCCATATCTTGGATAGTAAGCACATGATCTCATCTGCAAAACCCTGAAGAGATAGCATGCGAAATTCACCATTTCAATAGGATAACATCAGAAAATCAACAACACAGATGGGGAGCATCAGGATTAGAGCTATAGTTCAAGTAGAAGTTTCTTACGGATCAGATGTTGATACATAAAGGTCCACAAATGTATGTGGATCATTAACATCACTGCACGCCCACAAAGTAAAAAAAAAAAAAAAAAAAANTCTCTTCTGGCTTATGATCAAGAGGGCCTGAAACCTAAACATGTTAAGGGCAATAGACATGATTGTTCACTTTCATAACTTCTCAAACCTCCCAAGTTTCTTAATCAAAAACACGGTACAAAACAAAATTAGAGGGCATTTGATTAGTTTTTTTTTTTTTTAATTTCATTATATGTTAGTATAATTCCAATAATAATGTCATAAAATCCACCTCATTAAAACAACTTTTTTACTTTCAGCATTTCCCTTCGCAACATAAACTTTGAGAAATAGGAAACAAAATGCAAAATAAGGTGTTATCTTAGCAATTACTAATGAAAATATATGCCCCGAAATTCTAAAAATAAAAACATAAAACAAACCAAACATGCCCCAAGTAACATCAATTTGTTTCTTTCATTATTTTTTTTACTATTTTGGGTCTTGATTGATGGATACAGTTGCAATGAGATCGACATGAGGATCATCAATGGGCTTGAGCATGATTCTTGTGGTGAAATGCCTTGCTTCATGAAAGTAATCCTCAAAGAGGCACCTCAAAGCGAGTTTCCCAAACAAGACATTATAGGACGACTCCAACATCCTACAAAGCAAAGCAATGCATCAATCAACAATCATCACCCCCAAAATAAATATAAATATTAGTAGAGTAAATGCTCAAATTAGTCCTCAAAAAAACACAGAGACAGCAAATTAGTCCTCCAAAGATTTTTACATCAGTTTCATCCTTCGTTTTATAAAATAACCATCAACTCAAGGATCAAATTGATCTCTACATATTCATTCAAGAAATAAACTAATATTTATTTCAAACATTGAGGGATTTGATATGCAAAAGACAAAGTTGATATGATATCAAATGTTTTCAGGGGACTAACTTTCTTTCTTTCTTTCTTTCTTTCTTTCTGGATAAAATAAGAATTTCTCATTAAGAAGAGCAGAGAATTACAGAAAAATAGAGGATAAGAGATATCTATACAGAAATAAGAACAAAACAAAAGCTAAAAATGCTATCAAAGGAGAGAAGCTTCCAATCTCTCAAAATATCTGACAAACGCCTAATCTTATCCCACAAAACATGCTTGTATATGAGAAATTGCCGATAAAGATGCGACAGCTGTGTTCTAGCCAAATGCACTCGATAGTGGCACAAACTGTAACATGACCACAAATACTTAGCTTCCTTCCTTCTCCCAAAGCCGGCATAGCTTGGGAGACTAATTTTAACATCTACTCAATGTTAATACAACTGAAACCAATGGAACAATAACAATAAAATACAAAGAAAAGTAAGGAACCTGGTGCGAGAAGAGAGGGGAGGGAAGTCGAAGAGGGGAGGGACCAGCACCACCGGAGGTGGTGGCTGAGGATCCTTCGTGAACCACTTCCACATTTGCAATCGCTCGCTTTTAGGGTTTCAGAAGAGAAGAGAGCTTTGTGATTGTGAGAGTGATGAAGACGAAAGAGAAAGAAGAAGACAATGAGAAGGGAAGAAGAAGGTAGAGGCGGTGAGTAGGAGTGACAGGCACACAAACTGCAACGATCTGAATCGGGCGCTCGCGCCATTCTCTCGCACCGTTCATGACGCTTTCAACTCTCAACCAATTTTACTACACTACCCCGTTTCATTTTATTTTATTTTGTTTTATTAGATGGGTATCCGTGCATTGCACCAAAAAATCATTTTTAGAATTATTATTCTCTTTAAAATTATTTAAATTTGTCTAATACTTTTTATATTTAATGCACCAAAAATTATTTTGTTTAATATTGTCTTATATAACTTTAAATTATTTTTTACATTTTATTGTGAAAGATACTTATGTTTTCATACATATATTGTTATTAGCTAAGTAAATATTATTGGACAAAAAAATTAATTAAATATAAGCAGATACATGACTTTTAATTTTACAAATTTCTCATCACTTAATATATGAAGTTAGAAGACACCTCACACATAAGATTTAAAACACATGCGTTAAACAAATTTTCTGATGGCGCACAATAAAGCCTCAAGCAGTGGAGCACGAACCTGAGAACCCAAAACAATGAAACTCAATAGCGGTGGAGCAATTCGATTCCGAAGCAATACACCGCCCCCCTCGAATAGCCAGAAGCTCAACCCAAGTCACACCCATGGATGTTGCGGGAGATATAAGACAAGTTGTTGCATAGAGGACCTATGCCAAGCCAATTAGAATACCAAAGAGATGAATCACCAGCACCTAAACAGAACCTGAAGCCCTTACGAAGAGCATTCCAAGCCTTAACAGTGCCTTTCCAAATATATGAGGAAGAGTGTCATATAATTTAAACTCTCAGTTTATCACGGAGAGTTTACCAAGAAGAGCAGAATTCTGATGGTGCCTTGTCCCAACACCAAGACCACCAAATTGTTAGACCCCGCCAAATGAACTTCCTCACGGCTAAATCAGTATTATCACAAATGCTTTGAGGAATCCAAAGCGCATGCATGGTATAAATTGGAATACAAGATAACACAGACTTAGCCAAGCAAAGATGGCCCCCGCTCTTTAATTTGAGGAGAGCACCTTTCCAACTAGCTAACTTATTCCCAATTCTTAACCTGCCCTTGTACAAGTGGAAAACCAAGATATTTCCCTAGATTAGTAGTAAACCTGATAGAGGATATCCTACTATATAGCATGAAATTCTCTCGACCAGTCCGAGAAACATCCTTAGAACACACAGCTCTAGACTTGTCCACATTAACTTTCAGCCCAGAAGCTTGACAGAATTCATCAAGAATATTCATAACACGATGAACCCGAGCCTTACAAAATAGAAGCAAGTCATTTGCTAACATGAGATTAGAAATTCTCAATCCTCCTCTAGAAATATGGATAGGATCCCAAAGATTATCTCCAAACTGTTCAAAAATATGCAACGAAAGTTGCTCCATACATGGTGCAAAAAGATAAGGAAAAAAGCATATCGCTCCTAGTAGTTTATAACCGTTCCATAAAATAGAAAGATTAGACAAACAAACACAGAACATAATCAAATTAACAATCATAGATGGAAATCCAAACTCCATCAGTGTCTCACAAAGGAAAGCCCATTTAACCATGTCATGCACTTCTTCCAAATCAAATTTGAAGGCCAAAACACCCTTCTTTGATTTGGTTTTATGCATAAAATGGAGAATCTCTTGAGCAACAATCACATTATCCTGGGTACCATGCCTAGGAATAAAACTCCCCATGCAATTGACAAATTAAATCATGGAGGAAAGGCCAAAGACAATTGACCAACACTTTCGTGATAATTTTGTAAATGACACTACACAAACTTATTGGATGAAAATGAATAAAATTAACCACATCCGTACTTTTGGGGATAAGAACAATCAAGGTCTCCACAAAATTGGGATCAATACTCCCCTCATTGAAGGCTGAGCAGACAAGATTCCAAACATCATTACCCACCACACACACTCCAACATTGTCTAAACAAGAAAGGCTGAAAGCCGTCCGGGCCTGAGGTAGTATACGGCTTCATTTGCACCACCGCTTGCCAAACCTCCTCCTTAGAAACACGGACTAATAAGCTAACACCATTTTCCGCAGAGAGCCTAGGATGGTCCCTGTGATTACAATCCAAAACATGAGCACTATCACTGGGAGCAAATTACTTCTTGTAAAAGGCTAACACTATCATAACATCGATGTCAAATTACTGTCAAGCCAAAAAAATGATTGCAGACAATAAAGGCTGTCCTTGAAACCTATGAACCATGACAGGCTTCTCTCTAAAGATTAGTAGAGCAAGGGTGCTGCAGAGAGAAGAGAGCAGCCCTGCACACGACGGCGGATTGTGCGGCGGCGAAGGCAGCTGGTCGGAGGCGATGCGGTGGGGGAAGGGGGTGCGTGGTTGGGGTACCAGAGTTGGGGATTTTTGGCCTGGGGATTTTGGGGTTTTTTTTTTTAACGGGTCGGGTCGGGTTTTAGGTTGGGCCAAAAGACGGGTTCCGTCACGTGGCGTGTTTACGTGTGACGTCTCGTCAGCGACGTCAAGTGTTACGTCAGCGCCGTTACTCTTTCACCGTCAACAGGAATCAAAACCAAATTTTAATATTTTACAGAGACTAAAACTGACACTGAGAAACTAAAACCAAATTTTCCTAAATTACAGGATTAAAAACTTAATTAACCCTTTTAAAAAATAATAATAATAACATACAAATTACATCTGCCTACTACCCATTATTCCGCATCCCATAATTTCCTTCTCCCTTCTATCAATTTAGTGGTTATCATTTAATCGATGTGTTCAATATTTGTCACGTACGGTGTTAGTGAAGATCCACTGGTTATTATTATTATTATTATTATTATTATTATTTTATGTGATCTCTGATTCTCTGTGTTGGTCAAAAGAACATGGATATAATGAAAGCAGCGTGACTTAAAAGGGGAAAAAGATAAATAAATTTGGCAAGTGAAGCGGACTCAATAGAATCCCTCCAGAAAGCTCCAAGAAATGGTGGCAAAGTTGCCCAATCCAATTTGTCATCTTGGGAGTCCTTTTAATTTATTTGTTTTAGGTCGCGTGTGGAAGTCTTTTCTTATTGTTTGCTCAGGTTCAGACACTTAATAAATTAATTTATAAATTAACTTATCTCTTATATAAATAATACTTTTCATTTTTAATGATAAAATAAAAAATATTAAGTATTATTTATAAGAATAAATTATTAATTTATAAATTAATAAATTAAAGTTAGGTCCCTAAGCATATTTTTAAACATATTCTTCGAAATAAAAAAGTCATTTCCGTGATCAGATCCAATTCGCTTTTCTCAAATTTTCATTTGAAAAATTCCACAACTTTGGGTGGCTGTAGGCAAATCTTGAGGATTAAGATCAAGTGGTTTACAAAATTGTAATTTTCACTAAATACTAAATAGCATCAGTCAGATTGTAATGATAGTTGTGTTGTGGCGCCTCGGGAATGTAGACTGTAGAGTAATATCAACCATAAATTTTTTTGTTTGATTTTTTATATATTCTAGTCAATGATTAAACTCTATTTTATAGTTTTGTGAAGGAAACCTTGGTCTTCGCCGACACTCCACTAGATTCGTAATTCAAAGAAACATTTTTTTTAACAGGAATATTATATCCTCTATAAAATTAACTGACAAATCTTTTTTCTTTTAAATAAGATGATAGGAAGCTTTTTTAGGAAAAATTATTGCAAATTAAGAGAAATTAAAGAGGTTAATTATAAGAAAAGACCAATTAGTTTTTAAATTATTAAGCAAGACCAAAGCGAACAATAATTAAGAAGAAGCACCAAATAATTTTATAGAAAGGCATAAATACCCTAGTTTCATTTAACTATGTAAACCTACAAATCCTCCTCCTACATTCTAACGTGGTGCTGCGGTTGTGAAAAATCTCATAAGTATTTACATATTTTACCTTAACCTTTTCTTTGGTTAATATTTCATTTAGTCTAACTATTTGCAATTTTGTAATTTTGATTCCCAATCAGAAAAGAAATTTGTTATTATTATTGCTAGGTTCATTGCTCCATTAGCATTGGATTCAAAATCCATATGTTTTACATGGAAAAGGGATTGAAAAGAATGAGAGAGGGAGAGAGAGAGAGAGTGAATTGGGGCTGAAATTACATGAATGCGTTGCATTGAAGAGTGAATTAGGGTGGTGATGGGGAAGAAATCCCTAACTGAGACTATGGGGTTTTGCAGTGGGGTTGGAGCCTCTTGTTGAATTAGAAGCAATAAACAATGGTTAGGGTTGAATTAGAATCACAATATCAAATTGAGTTCTTTTATGAGTATTAATGTCTATGGTTACAAGTTATTTGTTTTTTCACTTTAATTAATATTTATTTGGTCTTTTTAATAATTTTAAAAATAGGTCGTCCTTTTCTTTAATTAGTATCACTTAACAATCCTTACCATATTAGTTTTTCTTTTGGAGTCTTTTCATTTTAATTTTAATTGAGTATAAGAGCAAAGACTAAACTATAAGGACATGATTGGATAATACAGTTTTTAACTTTTTTTAACTTTTCAAAAGTCAGAAGTCATATTTTTAATTTTTGACATATTTAACTATACAACTTATTATTTTTTAAAATAATACACAGTGAAAACGGTTAGAAATCATTTTTTTATTAACTAATATGTTCGGTTAGTTAGTTAGAGATAGTGGTTAGAATTAGTTAATTTTTAGTTATGCTTCTAAGCTGTATATAAACAGAACACTAACTCATCATAAAACTGAGTTGATTCATTTTTTTCATAATACACTTGAGAATTTAGTCTGCAACTTTCTCTCTGATTTTCTCAGCTATGGTGATTACTTTGTTTCTTCAAGTTCTGTCACCTTTCTTTCCTTTTGTTGTTGGCAATTTGTTATGGTATCAAAGCTCCTAATCTAAACCTTGGATACCGGGCAGGCAACCTAAAAAAAAAAAACTCCTAATCTAAGGAGCTCTGTTGTGCACTCTGAATATCAATCCATCAAGATTTAGCCATGGAAGAACAGAACCAAGAACGATTGAACGCAGCCGTGAGCTCGCAAATTCCAATCATGAATCAACCATTTTCATCATCTGCAATGAATCAACAACAAGGTTTTCAATTGAATCAAGTAATCAACCCAATGAATGATCTTCTAAGCTCCTATTTCATTCATCCTGGAGAAAATTCAGGTTCTTTCCTAATTTCTCTTGTTCTCACATCTCAGAATTATCACATTTGGGAGAGAGCAATGAAGCTTGCTCTGAAATCCAAAATCAAACTCAAGTTTGTGGATGGAACAATTGTGAAACTTGCTGAAAACAGCAACATGTATGCTGCTTGGGGGATAGATGCAATACATTCATACTCTCTTGGATCACACACTCCCTCATTCCAGAAATTTATCAAAGCATGATATGGATTGAAGATTGCTATGAGCTGTTGAAAGACCTCAAACAAAGGTATAACCAAGGAGACATTTTCAGGACAACAGTGCTTCAGGAAGAATTTAATGGAATCAAGCAAGGTGAGTTGTCCATTACTTCCTATCTCACAAAATTGAAGTCTATATGGGAAGAATTAGAAAGTTTCCAACCGATTCCTAGTTGTTTCTGCAATGTACCATGTGTGCGTGGATTAGGAATTGTGAGAGAATACAGAAAGAAAGATTATGTTGTAAGATTCTTTAGGGGCTTGAATGAACAATATGGACATGTTAGATCACAAATAATGATGATGAGACCTCTCCATGATATAAATAGCACTTTTTCTTTGTTGACTGAGCAAGAAAGAAAATTGTCCTCTATTGGAATTGAATCCATTACACTGCTAAATAGTTATGATCAGAATCAGAACAGACAACAAACCAATGACAGAAATAGAGGTAGAAGTAGAGGTTACAGAGGAAACTCCACCAATAGAGGAGGAAGAGGTTCATCACGCAACAAGAATCAATCAAATAGATTTTGCATTTTTTGTAATACATCATGCCACACAAAAGAAGATGTTTCCACAAGCATGGCTATCCACTAGGCTATCCTGAGCACTTGAAGTGGAGCAAGGCAAAAATAGAAAATGCAAAGGCAAGAATTAATAACATGACCTCCAAGAATAGTGAAGAAGAGGTTGAAACTGAAGATTGCACTTCTGTCAAGGATTATGATCAAGAAGATGAGGGAATGATTCTCACAAAGGCTCAACAACTTCAGCTGCTAGCACTTCTGCAACAATCCTGTTCACATGCATCAAGATATACTGTCAATCAAATCACCACTAAACCACAAAATTCCTCAGGTATGAAAGTAGCCCTGTCCTGCACTATAGGCACCACAAAATGACTCTTAGATACAAGGGCCACTGACCATGTCTGTTACTCCTTATCTATGTTTCATAGTTACAAACACATTCCACCAATAAAAGTTCAGTTACCAAATGGCAGCAAAGTCCTAGCACAAATATCAGACAATATAGTCTTCACCAATGATCTTTACCTTACAAAAGTCTTATTCATCCCTCAATTCACATTTAACCTGATTTCAGTGTCCAAGCTCATTTCTTCACTAAGATGCACATTAACATTCTCTGTTAACATTTGTGACATACAGGAACAGAATTCCTTGAGGAAGATTGGTGTTGCTGACCTTAGTGACGGACTATATGCTTTGAGGATTGAAGAGCCTTGTAGAAATTTAAGCAAATGCATAGTTGCACATAATTAGGCTAGTTTAGCTCAATATAAATCTATAATTAGCAGCAAAAATAATTTTGATATATGACATATGAGATTAGGACACCCTTCCATAGACAAAATGCATATTCTGCATAGAGTTTTTCCTAAAATTACATGAAAAGATATCTCAAAGCATTGTCAAACTTGCTATTTGCCCAAAATGAAAAGGTTACCATTTACTGATAGCACTTCTGTTTCCACCAGTTGTTTTGATTTAGTACATGTAGATATTTGGGGGCCCTTGAGCAATCCTTCAGTGCATGGTCATAAATACTTTATAACAATTGTTGATGATAAATCAAGGTTCACTTAGGTTATCTTTATGAAACTAAAATCTGAGGCCGTCCACTTTTATAGGCCTTTGTTAAACTTGTTCACACTCAATGTGAGAAGAAAATAAACAAAGTTAGGATAGACAATGGACAAGAATTTCTGATGAATAATTTTTTTCTCACAACATGACATAATCCATGAAACAATGTGTTGAGACACCTCAGCAAATTGTAGTAGTTGAGAGAAAACATCAAAGCATCTTAGCCATAGCTCGTTCACTTATTTTTCAGTCACATGTCCCTCTTTGTTCACTTTTCAAAATACTTAAAACAAAAATTTCTTTTATTCTGTTTTTAAATACAAAATAACTTATTCATAAGTTACTTTTCAGAAGTTTCTTTTGCGATAAGTTTCTTTTAACTTGTGTACTCAAAAAACGGATCTAAACTCATCGCCTAACATACAAATCTTCTTACATATGAAATAAAGAATTTTTTTTAAAATTTTTTTTAAGACATTATATATATGTGTGTTTTTTATTACAAGAATTTCTACGTTTTTTTTTTCTTTCAATATTACATTTTTTTTTTTCGCTTCTTTTCTGTTATGTCCGCGATGACTCTTATTAAGCACGGATTCTAGGAATATCGATGCTTCGCCTTACATTCATTCATTCTCTGCAAAGCAACGCCACCACCCTGATTCTCGTTCCCTTGTTTTCCTCACTCTTCCTCTCTCCGTTCAGCCTCTCCCTCACAAGAACAACAACAAGCTACGCTGCTCGGAGAGGTAACAAAATCCTTTTTCAGCATTTTTAGCATTTCTATGCTCAATTTTGGGATCATCACCACAAAACTGAATGTAGGGAATCTATAGTTTTTGTAGTTGGTGCCAAACATGCCCCTATGTTTGTGTGCGCCCTTCTATTTATCCTGAAAGGTCGTGTCTTTTTGTATGTGTGTGTGTGTCTGGTTGGTTGGTTGGTCACAGTTTTCTTTTTTTGGCTTGTTCAACTGTTTTCACTCCATCCCCATTTCTTACTTTTATGTTTAGCTTCTCTTTCTCTCTCTTTAATAATGTGTTCCTCCAACCCCTTCTTCTGTATTTGAATAACAAACTTGTTCTTTGGTGTATGTTGTTTTCTGAATTCTGAAATTTGAGTAGTACTTTGAAGAATTGAATTTTCTTAGTTGTTGGATGCTTCCTAATTCCCATCATGTTTCTATACTACTTCTTTGATCCCCACCACATGGGGAGGGGGAAAAAGGGGGGCTTTTGGGCTTGATTTGGAATTAATTTGGCTATATTTTAAATGAAATTTTAATTTCATTTGTTAATTTAGAGTTTGGTATTGCATAGTTCACCTGTTCATGGTTGTTGTTAATATTAACTATTTCCACAAAATGGAGAACAATTTACCTAGTTTTAGAATGTCAAAGATCTTTGTATTCTGTCTTTTGTTGCCTTTGTTATTCACTGGCTTCTACCAAGTGTTATTGTTTTGATCCATATTTTCCTCTCTAAATGGAAGCTCTTGATTCAATTATGACTAATTGCATTAGAAAATGCATAGAACCCCTAAAGTGAAGTTTGTCTTTCATTTATATCTCTTTCTGCTTTTTTGTACAGAGGCTTGGCAATGGCAACTTGTATACCTGCTGGGAGTGGAAAACTGCATTGTGGAGTGAGAGACTGCAAGGGACAGAGCTGTAGAAGGACTGCTTCGGTTTCTTATGTGCCTATCAAGCGAAACACGCGTAAAGAGCTCTCTTGGTAATAGTTATTTCATATCTCACTATCTGTTTTGATTTCTAAAAGGACTTCTTGTTTGCTTTCTCAGATTTATTGTTGAACGGTGTTTTACTTGTTAGCACAAGTTCATATTTATTTTTTTATTGCAGCTAGAACTTCAACATATATTATTCTTACGGTATGTTTAGAAGATTTTGATCCAGGAAGAATGTTACTATGTTAGTCTTTAGTAGTGATCTCATATCTTGCTATGATGAAATGCTTAAAAAGGAACTTTTTTTTTTCTCTCCCGCATTAGTCTCAAATTGTTATAAATGAAACTTTATATGTTTTCACAAGAATATATGATTTTTGTTGTGGTTAAGTTTTTAAAATCTAAAACATTTATGGTTTGTAGCACTTGCAGTTATTATTCATATTGTTTGAAGCAAATCATTGTGGGGGCTGGATAGAAATCTCTCTATTCTAAAGAAAGCAGTTGTATTATTATACAATGATTGCCTATTTATGCCAAAGTTTCTGGAATTAACCTCAGAAAACTAGATCAGAAATACTGAATGGAAATTGATCTCCATTTTCCAGTTCATTATTCTGAACTATAATTAACGATTTTCAGTTGCTTTGGGGGTGCAAAATTTTAGGTCTCAAGGAGTATCGAAGGTCCTGCAGCTACGCAGATGTGAGGCTTCTGTATCTCCAATTCAGGAGAATCGGAAACTCTTCAAAGTCATTTCCTCATGCAAAAAAGATGGTTCTGCAAAATACTTTGACTTTGTCGTCATTGGAAGTGGAATTGCTGGCCTTTGCTATGCGCTTGAAGTTGCAAAATATGGATCTGTTGCAGTGATCACAAAGGCCGAGTCTCATGAATGCAACACTAATTATGCTCAAGGTGGTGTTAGTGCTGTGCTATCCCCTTCTGATTCGGTGGAGAGTCACATGAAGGACACCATTGTGGCCGGGGCTTATCTTTGTGATGAGGAGACCGTCCGAGTATGTTCCAAACCTATTAAGTTTGTCATGTAAATCATTCTTAGTAACTGATCTGTGCTCTTGAAAATTAGACCAAATTCATCTGAATATTCCGCGGGATGCAGAAGAATGGTTCTGTTTTTAAGTTGTTTTAATCTTTACGTCATTCTTTTCATTTTCTGACAGTGGTGTTTTGTACTTAAGAAATTAGGTAAGAAGAGTATTTTCAATTTAAAATGTAATTCAAGCACTTGTTTCCATTTTGCAATGGCTAAGCCTGAAAATCTGATGAATCCTCAATTTATGAAACTGAGAGAAGTTCTGTTTTAATAAATAGGAAATGGTTATTTTAAACATGCAAGAATTGTCCTAACACCCTTAGATTATATAGAAGGAATCAATTACTGGTTTTTCTGACTACTGTATTGGGCTATGCATTAACTTTGACCATTCCTTTTGCAGGTTGTCTGTACCGAAGGACCTGACAGAGTCAAAGAACTAATTGCTATAGGGGCATCATTTGACCATGGGGAAGATGGTAACTTGCATCTAACGAGGGAGGGGGGTCATTCACATCGTCGAGTTGTTCATGCTGCTGATATGACTGGAAAAGAGATTGAACGGGCTCTGCTGATGGCAGTTGTCAATAATCCTAATATTTTTGTGTTTGAACACCATTTTGCTATAGATCTTCTCACGTGTCAGGTTTGTTTTCTCTGGAATTATTTTGTCTTGTCTTTTGCTATACTTAGTTTTTGTAGCATATATGGTGTTGGTATCGTACAAGTGTGTTGGTATCTGCCAAAGATTTGATCATTTGAAAGTTTAAATTTTGAGTTTTCGTAGGCTTTGCTGTTTTGAAATTGCTGCTATTCAAATTTTACCTCAGAGAGTCTTGAATGTTTCAATGCATTCGCTAATTGAAACATGCCACGCTGGTGTTGCAGGATGGATCTGATATAATTTGTCTCGGCATTGATACTCTGAATACTGAAACACTAGAGGTGGGAAAAGCAATTATGTGTGATTGTTTGAGAAGGCTACTGCTGACAACATTGAATATATTTTCTGAAAATTCATCTTTTTAGCTTTTAGGTGGTAAGATTTCTTTCAAAGGTGACTTTACTTGCATCTGGTGGAGCTGGACATATTTATCCTAAAACTACAAATCCTCTGGTAGTAATCATTTTCCATAGCTTGAATTCTCTTTTCCCATTTTGGCTTTTGGTTAGATTTCCATTTGAAGCACTCGAGAACATAAATCACGATGCAAAATGTCGTGTTCTAGAATGAGCTTATAGTGCAGTTTTACAAATTACTAATATCTGAAATCACTGATGGTAGCATAGAATTATCTTGAAGGGAAAAAATTGAAAAATAAATTGACTCATTATTGTTACTTTGATTATTCATAGCGTTAATTTACTTGGACGATGCACTATAAATTTTGTAATGCAGTCTACAGGAGCTAAAAATGTTGAGCCATTAAGTGGTTTAATTTGCCCTCTGTAGTATTGATAGTGATGAAATAAACCATCACATTCTGTTTTACACAACATGGTAACCTGTTTATGCTGTGTTGGTTAGTCTAGCCTTCTTAGTATGTTAAATTGGCTTGCCTTTTATTATCACAGGTGGCCACTGGAGATGGAATTGCAATGGCACACCGAGCTCAAGCAGTGATTTCCAACATGGAGTAAGTAGATTATTTCAGATCTGTGAATATTTACTGTTTAATGAATTTTCCGTGCTAGTCACACTGAATAAACAGAAATTACGGCTGGTTAAGAATATCTGACTAGTCATGCAGTACTTTGGACGATACAAGAACTTGCATGATCAATTTAGTTGCATTTCAGTGCAGAATTATACACACTTTAATTGTCTTTACGGCAGTAAATCAATTACGTATTGCATTAAATTGACAATCCACATTTGGGGATCGTTCGTTTAGGCATTTAATTTGTTTAAACAAATGTAAATTGGGAATATATAATCTGCAAAGTTTAGAACAGGAGATTGACTAAGTAGAATTCAATTATAAGTTGCACGCTTCACCCACTATGTGCGAGCGCATGTGTGCTGGAGCTTATTATATAGCATTTTGTTGTTGTTAGTAATTTTATTTTTTACAATCATGATTGTCCCAGGTTTGTGCAGTTCCACCCAACAGCCTTAGCTGATGAAGGGCTTCCTATTAAACCAACCAAGCCTAGGGACAATGCATTTCTGATATCCGAAGCTGTGAGGGGCGATGGGGGCATCCTTTATAACTTAGGCATGGAAAGGTTCATGCCCTTGTATGATGAGAGGGCAGAGCTTGCTCCAAGGGATGTGGTTGCACGAAGTATCGATGACCAACTTAAAAAGCGCGACGAGAAGTATGTGCTCCTTGATATAAGTCACAAGCCCAAGGAGGAAATTCTCTCCCACTTCCCCAACATTGCCTCGATGTGTCTCCAGTATGGTTTGGATATAACTCGGCATCCGATCCCAGTTGTTCCAGCTGCTCACTACATATGTGGAGGAGTTCGCGCCGGGCTCCAAGGAGAGACAAACGTAAAGGGTCTATATGTAGCTGGTGAGGTGGCATGCACAGGCTTGCATGGGGCAAACAGACTCGCTAGCAACTCATTGCTCGAGGCACTAGTTTTCGCACGAAGAGCCGTCCAACCCTCGATTGATCTAATGAGGAGCTCTAGCCTTGATCCGACTGCTTCAAGTTTTTGGCCTAAACCCACGGTGCCTCTCTCACTTGGGAATGATGTCACAGGCAAGATTCGATCAATGACAAGGGAATTGAGGAAGGAACTGCAATCTGTCATGTGGAGCTACGTTGGAATTGTTCGGTCGACGATGAGACTAGAAACCGCGGAGCGAAAGATCGGTAAACTAGAGGCTAACTGGGAGGAGTTGTTGTTTCGACATGGATGGAAGCCAACAATGGTGGTTCCTGAGACCTGTGAAATGAGAAACCTATTTTGTTGTGCAAAGCTGGTTGTTAGCAGCGCCCTGTCTAGGCAAGAGAGCCGCGGCCTCCATTACACGATTGATTTTCCTCATCTCAAGGAAAGCGAGAGGCTCCCAACAATCATTTTTCCGAGTTCACCTGCAAACAGCACGTGGAGTTCACGGCAATTGCACAAGCAGCCCATTTATCAGTAAGGCTGTCCTATCACATCAATTTCTGCCACTGCATATGAATAGGCAACAATAATTGTATTCTACCAAATTCAGCACCAAAAGGCTAGAATCAAATTTTCAGCATGTCTTTTACTCTTATAGATATACGCATACCTGCGCTATGTGCAGACATAAAATTATTGTAAAACACAGCTAGCTAAACATCTGAGTATAGCTACAATCACTCACTTTCAAACATCTCAATATACACACTTTTGAACCAGTTGCGGGCGAGGCTCCTATTTGGTCTCCCAACTAGCTTATTTTTTATTATTGAATTCAAATAATCTTATTAATATCATAAAGAGTGTATTTTGAAATAGAAGCGTTAAGATTATTTCATTGAATAATGTATTGTTTTTTTTAAAAAAATTTATATAATATTAATTAATTTTATATAGAAGATAAAAAAAATAAATATCATTGACTTATTTAGAAAGAGTAGGATTAAACGTCGTTTGATTAAACCCCAATCTTGGAGTGTTTCATTCTTTTACAACAATATGAAGTAGTTCCATTTATCTATGCATGAAATATATAATCCTATTCTATAATAGAATTCTAATAATCCTATAGTAATCATGTTGTATTATATGATTATGAATGAGGAAATTGTGTTTTACTCCAAATTTCATTCAAATAATTCATTTCTAAACGTTGTAAGATACAAGAGGAGGAGAAGATGATCTTCCTCCGGAAAGAACCAAACATTTCTGGATTGTATGAAGCAAAATTTATTAATTAAATTCTTATATCTTACATGTAGGATATGGGAAAACTCACATTGAAAAAATAGGTGGTCGATGCTTTCAATCTAGTTTGACCAGGATTTTGACCGGTATAGCAAGGATATTGACCAGAGTGGTCTTGGTTTCTTGGATTTAGTTTAAAGAACATTATGATTATCAACTCTACTTGGTGAACAAGCGATTAGACATACTAGATATGTGGGAAATTAGTGCTCGTGTAAAGGCTACTATCACAATAAAAAATAAAGTTATTCGAGAACCAAAAGATAAAAAAAATCATATTGATCCTAGAATAGTGTTATTATTTGTTAAGAAGTATAGATAGTGCTAAGAAAATGATTTGCAATCAATGACTCTACGTCATCATTATCCAAGCCACAGAACTTTCGAAAATGATAACTACATACTGCATGAAGTATGTCTGCAATCTGAAACATTTAGAAAAACAAAAAGTTTATATCAAAATTTCTTGGTTTTACTTAGCCAAAGTCACCCTTAAAGTTCAATAGACTTCATTACGCTAATACTTGATGTGACTAAGAGAAACTTCAAGAAATAAAAATGCACCGATAACTATAGCTTTTGGCTTAATAATATCTACTTAATCCAATGATTGATATCTTAGTAAGGTCATAAGTTTAAATCTTGGGGGAAATTTATAAAGAAGAATGAATTTTAGGATATTTTTAGGTGTTTGTTCATTGGTTTTCAGGAATAAGGGTCTCAAGGAGAAGTTGAGCAAAAAAGATTATTTTAAAAGTGTTGAAATGGTTTCACTTTGACTTTATCACCGAGTTTTCACCTTGAAGATAGAAGAATTTAGACTTGGTTCCAACTACAAAGTTGAATATCTCCTTCTTATCTTTAACTAGAGTCTTAGATACCTCAATCGAACGCCTGTAGCAAAAGTAATGACATTTTTACCATTATATTGTAAAGTTGTCAAAAGTTAGAAAAGGAAAATTGCTCGAGTGGTTCGAACACAAAATCAAACTGATTTTTAGCCAAGAGGTACCACTCAAGTGGTCCCAGCACCGCTCAAGTGGTCGGGCACAACTCTGGTGCGATATACAATGTGTTTTAATGTGTTTTGACCTTTTATTAGCCCAACCACTATAAATTGAAGTGCAAATTTGCCCCAAATCATCATTCATTCAAAGATTGGATAAGGAGGCAACCCTAAAGGAGCACTTGGGGCAGGATTGACGCCTCCGAGGGCGCAATGCAAGAGCGGTTTAACTCCATGTCGTCAAATCTCAACTGATGATTACTCTGGCATGTTCTTTTCTTGTTCTCTGTAGTTTTTTTTTATTTTCTCATCATGTACTAAGTTCTTTGCTAGGGTATTGATGTAACCTTTAACTATGATGTTATTTTAGAGGGTTGTTGTTACTCAACTCCAATTGATGCCTTTTAAGTTTCTATAACTGTGCTTAGTGCATTTGAATGATTCGTGACCATTTAATTAATTTGATGTCTTGCGTGCAATTTGAGAGAAGGAATATGAGAGTGCTTTTTGTTGTAGAAACCATAGGCTAGCATAAGATTAGAGATAATCTATGCAGGTTGTGTGATCGTGTGTGGGGAATTCACAAATCGATCAAGCTTCTAATAAGCTACTTTGCATTAAGAGATTAGGTATTCGGTCTAGGAGAAGAGAATTACTTGACCTCAAGAGAGGCTTGTAATTAGGATAGGAACTCCAACCATTATCTAGATAAATTGTTAAATGAGAAACAAATCTAAAATAACTTAGTTAAGAATAGGTGAAATCAAATGCCCTAACATTTTTCCCATTGTTTTGAGTTTATTACTTTTAGTTCTTTTAATTAATAGTTTATTTTAATATCTCGCAATCAAACCACTTTTTCACTCAATTCTTTTAATCAATTCAATTTGTGTTATTTGTCAATTGAAAATACAGTCTAATATTATTCCCGTGGGTTAGACAATCTAAATTTCAAATACTTACTTTTATTACTTATACAATACGATATACTTGTCGCAAAAATTTCATATCAACAAAATAAATAGACACTCTAAACGGACTTGTCCACCAAACAAACTTGTCAAACAAGCCAATTTATTTATCAACTAAATAACTAATAAAATAGAAATAATGTTTTTTTTAATTAATGAATTTTGACATTAACTAAAAAGACAAAAGATTGTTGATTTTATTTGGCAGGGCTTCTTTTATAGGTGCAGCCCCTTTATGCAAATTCACTTTAAGGAATCCAAAGTGTTATTTGATGACTTATTAAAGGGTGTTAATATAAATATGTATAATTATCATCAATGCTAACTTCCTTTCTAGCACATAGTATTGCATACCACAGTTGCAAATTTGATGGTACTCTTGATCACAGTGGCTGTGTTACTTCATAGAGTGACATTACTCAAGAATAAGCAGCATCATAGAGGCTATTTCACTCAGCTAAAGACAACTCCATCTATTACAACTACCTCTTTTCTATTAAGTAACACATTGAGTGTCCTTATTTGCTTAATGTAACTTATAACTCCCTTTTATTGACTTATATAGGCACATATATTCGTTCAAATTCCAACTTACCTGCAGCGCTAAATGCTGATTTACATGTTTTAACTTAGTCCCAGCTGTTTAAAGGAACACTCAAATGTGTCGCACTTTTGGTTTACGCTAAAACATCTAAAATTTGGTCACAAGTATACATGTATGGCTCTCCAATCATTCTACACTGCCAATCATGGAACCTTATCCTTCACTCTTAAGTTGTGAATTCTGTGATGCCTTGTAATCAAAGAAAGAGAAGGAACAATCTATTAACTATGTTTCAATGATTAATCAAGGTACACATGAGAATATAAAATGCATGAATTAGTTGTATGAATGAAGGAATTCATGAGAATTTTGCGGTAACTTAATGTGCACGTTAATTTATATTATAAGTTCAACCACAATGAGGATAGATCTCCTGTCCATCATCCATGATTTATGTGCAATGGTTGAAAGAGCTCAAAAAATGATTTTTTTTAAAAAAATATTTTATTATTTGTTCCAAACAACTTTATATTTCAATATGTTAAATTAGAATTATAGCTTACAAATAAAACTTAGATATCATGTACAAGATTAAGACAACCCTCCCTTTTTATAAACATCGCGAAGCCTTTGGCATCAACAATTTGAAAAATATCGATAAAAATAGTAAATTATTTAATACTAAATTTTTGGGCAGATAATATGTCAAAAGCTTAAAGTTAAAGCATTGACTAAGCTAATAGAATCAAACTGCTTTAATAGGAAATTTTGAGTTTGAATGTTCGTTGGTAAGTCATTAAATTATCATCCGTGAACATGCCAGTGATGCCATAATTTAAACGTGAGAAACATCAAAACATTGTTTCATTTTGACTTCTAGAACTTATGAACAACTAAATTTAGACCCAAAAAAAATGCGATATTATTTAGTTTAATATAAAATAAATTAATAAATGATACCTCAATCTTGTAAACTATAATAATAAGTTAATAACTATCTTTCACTTTTTATTTATAGTACCAATCAAACAACAAAGGCTTCTGTAAAGCCTTAATTTCCTTTTGTTAGTACTTGGCATACACGTCCATTACATATGCAAATCAACAATAAAATGTTAAGAATAATGACATTGTGAACAGATATCAAATTACAGAAATAGAATTAGTTATTTTAAAACAAATCACCTGTTAATTTTTTAAAAAAACAAATGAGCTTAATAAATTTGCATTTACAATTTAGTGACTTGACCAGGGCAGATGTGGATGCGTTTATGAAACAATGATTGAGTGTTGTTGCAGAGATTGAAGAGGAGACCATGATGGATTGGAGCACTTTAGATCCTTATGGGTGGCAACGTGAGTGCACAACCAGGTGACAAAGGTGTAGGAGATAGCAGTGGGTTATCTGAAATGCTATGACAGAGGCGAACCCAATAAGGATAGCTCTGGCTAAGCGAGGGAGACTATGCCTGACTACCGTAGCAAAGCATATGAGGTAGTCAGGCATGAGCAGAGGGAATTGGATTTGGTCTTGAGGAAGAGGTTCAAGGCAAGGTGGGGGTTGTTCTTGATGCAGAGAACGATTTGGGAAAATTATGAGAGGTTTAAATTGTTGTTGTAGACAGAAGGATTGTGATCAAGCAAAACTTTGAGTGTTTGTGTGTGAGAATGGAGCCGACGGTTTCTATTATGAAGCTTTGGGAGACTAAAGTTGTGCTAGGATTGAGAAAGAGGAAGAATGAGGGGTTCGGAATGGGGAAGAGGGATTTGGGGATGGAATGACAACTCAACAAATAAGCTGACGTGGGGAATGCAAATAGGAAGATATAAGAAATTATATATTATTAGATTTAGACCTGCGCAATGTGTGAAAAAATAAAGTTATTGAAATGAATGTATATATTTTTTTAAAAAAAAAGAGAGATATGTGATATTATTTAGTTTAATATAAAAATAAATTAATAGATGATACCTCAATTTTTTTTAGATAAGTAATATGTCTTCTTATTAAAACTTGGACACACCAAGAAAGGATAAAAAGTACAAAAGGGTCCAAAAAGAACACAAGAGACACATGGTACAATAGAAACCAAGAGGACTACATAAACATCCCACCCCCACCCCACCAAGACTCAACAATGCTCGACAAGACATAAGTAAGGCCTCATTAAAACCTCCATAAGCGAAACCCAGTGGGAGAAACTTCTGGATTTTTTAGGGAGGAAAAAGAGTACTATACTTGAGTCTAGTTAAGGGGACCCAAAAGAAGAGAGAAGAAAGAAACTAGGGTTAAATATATTTTTAACCCCTCATAAATTTTGATTTTGTGTTTTACCCATCATAAATTTTTTCGCTAAAGATTGTCTCTCATAAATTTTTTTGGAAGGTTTTAGTCCATGCCATCATGTTAAGCTATTAACCACTGAAGTGACAATTGACTTGGTCATGTGGCGAAGGTGAGAGAAAAAGGGGAAGAGAGAAGTAGGTGAAGGCACGTGAGTGAGGCCGCTTCACTAGAAGCAGCGGGGGTGGCGACTCATGAACTCTAGCGAAGAAAATGAAGAAGATAGCAAACATATGCTGAGAGCAACACGAAAGTAAGTAGAAGAAGCAATTATTGGGTTAATCATGTCACGTGCGTGGTACATGACCTACCACGTGACCAAGTTAATTGTCATGTTAGTTGTTAACTGAAACACCCTAAGTAACTGTTTACCCGTACGTAGTAAACAAAGCTCACTAGGTTGGTTTCTACCTGGTCGGAATACCTTAGTCTATTGTTATCTTTTGAAAATAATTATTTACGAAAATAGGGACCAATTTTAAACTTTTCATTCATGTTGCATAATTACAAAATAGAGCCATGCGTCAGAAAGAATAATATATCAAAGCGTGTAAATGTAAGATAAATAACCATCCATAAACATCCACTATATACTCAGGNGATAGAAATTAAATTAATTCTTCGAATTTTATTTCATTTTTATCTTATCTTTTCCTTATTAACATGTTCTTAATTATTTATTAGGCGGAATTTTAGCGAAGAGAAAAACTTGGGTTGTTACATTAACGACATAACATGACATAGAAACTATAATCACTAGAAACAACATAATAAACCAAATCGCCCTTCCAAGCTCTATTAGTTGCTACCTTTTGCAAAAACATAAGGGACTAAAGACCTTCTTAGGAGACTCATTAGCCTCCGAAACAAGCTCGCCTAAGACAAATAAATGACTAATGAGCACCCAATGTCATGCTTATGTAGGGTTAGCCACCATAATTTATACTTGGTTCCAAGTTTCACATCATACTTGTGACATAGTTTCTTCCATTCAAGAAGCCAAAATTCAACAAAACGCATTGTTTCAGCTAAACATACCGTTTTCTCTTCAAAAATATGGAGATTTCTAGTTCGCCAAATAGACTAAATAGTAGAAAAAAAGGGTGGTACACAACTCGTTATTGCCCCCACCCCACTTGGAACAAAAGAATCCACCCATTAGATAGATAGATAGATAGTGCCCCCAATTTTATTTTCCACATACTCCAAAGGCAGTGTGATAATTCACATTTAAAGAATAAATGGTCAATACTTTTGAGCTCGTTACCACATAAGACACAGTTATGATCACTCTATTGGAGAATATTGAATTTTACAAGCCTATATTTTGTATTCAACCTTCCCAACACCACAAACCAAAGAGGAGCTCAATTTTTGGTGGAACCAACCATTTCCAAACACCATATAAAATATCTGAGTCACTAACCTAATTTGTATGGGCATTGAATTTTTCACTTGCAAGAATGAAAGATTTGACGGTGAAGATCCCCTTGTTATCAAATTTCCAAATGGCTGGGTCTTCCTTGTTGATGCATAGCTTTGTACTATTTAACTGTTAAGAATAATAATATATATTTATATTTGATTTGATTTGATATACATTATGTTTGATTAGATTTGATTATAATTTATTTTTGGCCGTTGTGTTTTGGCCGTTGAGTTCTCAGTCTATAAATAGGTTAACCTTCTATTGTAAATTTAACCTCTGATATATAGAATCATGTTATCTTCTAACATGTCATCAGAGCCATGGCATCCTCCGTGAACCTTCCCCTCTCTCCCTCTGCCATTGCCATGGCATCTCCCTCCGCCATCTCTGTGCAGTCCTCTTACGCTGCCTCTCCCCACAGCCTCCTCCTCCCGGCGCCTCCCTCCTCCGTGCAGTCTCCGTAAGTTGCTTATTGCTGCCTCCGTGCAGTCTCCGAAGTTGTCTGCTGGTGCCTTCGTGCAGTCTCCGATGTTATTTGCCGCTGCCTCCGTGCAATCTCCGAAGTTGCCTATCGCTGCCTCCGTGCAGTCTCCGATGTATTCCGTATAAGTCCTTGACTCTGCTCTTGTTTTCTCTTAACAACCTTCACTTGTGACAAGCTAAAAGCTCGTGGAGCTTTAGCTTGAGGGAGGGTGTTAAGAATAATAATATATATTTATATTTGATTTGATTTGATATACATTATGTTTGATTAGATTTGATTATAATTTATTTTTGGCCGTCGAGTTCTCAGCCTATAAATAGGCTAACCTTCTATTGTAAATTTAACCTCTGATATATATAATCATGTTATCTTCTAACATTAACATGTTCAACATATCATTTAGTAGCATAAAAATTTTACAATCCGAAAAAATAGTCCTTAAGACATTTTGCACGCGCCCATAGATCCTCACATAATAGTGTATTGCCCCATCCTAACTGAAGGCTAAGCTAATATCAGCTGTGAGCCCGACTTACCCGTGATTCAATCGCCCACTTTTACACGTGACAACAGATAACAGTAAAATAAGAAAGTGGACGAAATAGGAATCTTTCTTTTTGTTTTTATGTGAAGAAGAAGAAGAAGAAGAAGAAGAAGAAGAAGAGTATTGCTAATGGTCATAGGCCCGCATGAGGTGTCGCCCACATGATTGACATGGGAAGATTGTGGATCACTGATGTCGCGAAAATGATGGAAACAGATGGCGATGCCTAGTACATCATGACGAGAGTAATGTATAATATTATTATTTTATGCCTAGTACATTTATGTCGGTGATATAAAGACTAAAACTATATTTTAAGCCTCCAAAAATACAAGTATTATTATATTAATCTTCCGTCCGTTTGTGTCATCAATTAAATGCATGAGACGAAGATGGTGAGCCACATTTAAGAGAGCAGTACTTTTATCAAGAAGCAGCAACTAGTGACTGTTGTGTTACCTCAAATCATGAGTTCTTGTTCTTGTAGGAGGCTAATTCATGCACTTGGGTGTTTCACATTCACTCTCTGTGCGGCATTGGCCTCTGCGGGTGGGAATGTCCCTAGTGGCAAGTGCTGGTACCCTGCAGTTTACAACTTTGGGGACTCAAACTCGGACACTGGAGCTGTTTCTGCGGCATTCACAGGGAATCCCCCTCCCAATGGTGAAACCTTCTTTGGAGCCCTCTCAGGAAGGAATTGTGATGGCCGTCTCATTATAGATCTCATCAGTAAGTAAACCATTTTTGCTGTCCAAGAGTAAGTTGGGGAACTTTGAAGTAGAAAGATTTCCAAGTTTTCAATACATTTATTGCATTGACAACTAAAGAGTCTCTTTCATTTCTATTTTCATTTGTTATTTTAAAGAAAATAGTAAAATTAGCCTTTACAAAATCAGCCTTTTTTTTTTTTCTCTCATTGGGTTTTTTAAGCAAGAGTTTTAACGAGGCAGAACTTGTATGACCCGAATTTGTGATGCCTTAGTGGGTTCGGTTTGTTGCTTTGCTTGCCCATTACTTTGGGTTTAAGCCTCTAAATGCATCGAGAAATGAAAACAAAATCTTGATAAAACAAAAATAAAATAAATAAATAATTAAAAGCAAGAAATACAAACACTGACCAAACAAACAGTAAAAATTCCACTTTTAGTTTCTTGGGGCACTGGCTAGTGGAACATTTTACTCACTCACTGTTGGACTTTGTAAATGTTGTTGGGGCATGTTAATGCATTTCTTATGTTAATCTCCCCTTTTTGTGTGTGTGTGTGTGTGTGAATAAATGCAGCTGAGGAAGTGAAGCTGCCGTACCTAAGTGCATACTTGAACTCAATTGGGTCCAATTATAGGCATGGTGCAAACTTTGCCGTAGGAGGTGCCTCAATTCGTCCAGGTGGTTTTAGTCCATTCAATCTTGGCCTTCAAGTGTCTCAGTTCATACAGTTCAAGTCTCATACCAAGATTCTCTTCAACCAGCTCTCTGACAGCAGTTGGTTTTCTCTTCCTTATAGCAGCATTTTCCTTTCATGTTTAATGTCATTATGTTAAGTGTTCTAGAACCATGTGGGAAATGTCAACATCCTGAAGTATAGTCACAATTTAATAAAAGTGCTACAATTAATGGCTTCCCACTTTTAAAAAAGCAGTAAAACAATTCTATTATTTTTTTTACATTTGAGATTTAAACACCGAAATCAACATGTGTGGATTTCAGTTATGTAAGTGTCGAATAGACATATTTCTTTCACTAACAATGCAGATGATGCATCCTTAGTTAACATCACATTCAATGTCTACATAACTGAAATAAACATTTCTCATAAGTAAAATGGTGTTTCCCAGTGATGGTAACAATTTGAACTTGCTTTATATTTTCAGGGACAGAACCACCTCTTAAAAGTGGTCTTCCAAGGCCTGAGGAATTCTCCAAGGCGCTATACACCTTTGATATTGGACAAAATGATCTTGGCTATGCTCTTCAGCATGGCTCAGTGGAACAAGCTAGAAGCTCAATTCCTGATATCTTGAGCCAGTTCTCTCAAGCAGTGCAGGTAAGGAACCACAAAAAATGGCCTTGGTTTTTTGTATTATCAGATTTTGAGGACTTAAAACTTGTTATGCCCTTGCATTTTTAGCAACTATACAAGGAAGGGGCAAGAGTGTTCTGGATTCACAACACAGGTCCACTTGGATGCTTGCCATACAGTTACATTTATTATGAGCCGAAGAAGGGTAACATTGATGCAAATGGCTGTGTGAAACCTCAGAATGAGCTTTCTCAGGAATTTAACAGGCAGCTCAAGGGCCTAGTCTTTCAGCTAAGGAGAAAGCTCCCTCTAGCCAAATTCACCTATGTTGATGTGTACACAGCCAAATATCAACTAATCAGCAATGCAAAAAAACAAGGTGGTCTTTCAATTCTCCAAAAGAAACACATAATTGTGTGGAATATGCAGTATTTTGGTTAACTTTTATAGTTATTGGTACACTAGTTTTTTAGACATCCCTGGAACACCTTGAGAATCACGTACGAATGACCGGAATTTTAGTTACCTTCGCGGTGAATACAATGAAAGGATATCATATTTATTATTAGTTTCCTTACCACATTCATCACATTCACCACAAACGTAACTGAAGTTCCCGTTTATTTACACCCCGACTCTGTGGTGTCCGAAATGGTGGGTTGAAAGAACAATCCTCTAACTTGTATGCTTGCTTTGTGGCAGGTTTTGTCAGTCCATTGGAGTTCTGTTGTGGAAGTTTCTACGGTTACCACATAAATTGTGGGAAGAAAGCCATAGTAAATGGAACAGTTTATGGAAATCCATGTAAAAACCCTTATCAATATATTAACTGGGATGGCATACACTACTCTCAAGCAGCAAACCAATGGGTTGCTAAGCGAATTCTCTATGGTTCCTTATCTGATCCACCAGTTTCAATTGGGCAGGCATGTTTCTGAGCATAACACATAATGAGATAGATTACCACATATTATGTGGATTTTCCAAGTTGTTATTTCAATAAACAAGAGTTCAAGGTTTATAGATTACTTCAACAATTGAGAAGCTGTAGAAAAGAGGAAGCACATATCATAATTTATGTTGTTGTAAGAGAAGCAAATGTAACTGAAGGTTTGGACACGTCAATTGTCAGGTCAGGTCACTGCGATGGCTCAACTGCCAGAAAATATCCTTTCTTTGAAAGAATGGAACATGGTTCACTCAAATTTCTAGTGCAGATATCTTTCATAATTCTATTTGCATAAATTCTTAGGTGTGTTCATAGAGTAAGAAGAGTCTTGTTTTGTTCTACTCACTATTTAATATCTCAACTCAGTTCCATAAGATATTTAATGAAATGACTGAGATGTCAAATAGTAAATAGAAGAACATAATAAGAGTAAGACTTTCTTTTACATTGAAAATGCATAAGAATTTTTCATTTCATTTACTTACTCTTCAATGTTAAATTGATATTAATATTATAAATTTCAAAATCCAACCACTGGTCAAGACATTGGAAGGTACGAATTATACCCCCAAATAATTTCCATGATTCGTTTACACCCTACATTCCACTCTTGGTTCACTAGAAAAATTACATCAAATGCTTGATATTATTTGCTCCAAGTAACTTACAACAACTATCATGTCACTTTCAACAATTACTTTGCATTCTGCGGTGTCATGTTCATGCTTGTTACATTCAATAAGATCCTTGACTCCGACAAGGAAACTTATATGAGATGTAGATGCACAGCTAACACAGTTAGAAGCAACTGAGTTTTCTAATACTCCATAGGTGTATCAGCAGAGAAAATTAAGTCTCACCATCCATTTATTTACATAGAAAATTGAATTTCCACCATTTATAAAGTCAATTATACAAATAAGTATATGAAATAACAGATAAATTTCCTGTGCACTATATAGAAAAAGAGAAATACAAAAAAGTGACTTATGTGAACATCCTTGAGCAATGAAACAATTGGAAGTGGAACCTATTTCCACTTTGTTATTGTTTGTATTTTTTTGGCCAAATTTGCAATGATCAAAATAAGCAAACCAACTAATCTCAACTTGTATTTTATATACACCTCCTCAGATTTATAGAACCTGAATGCCATTGACTTTTATGAGGTGAGGGTTGGCATCAAGTAGAGTTTCCAGTGATCTTCTTGCTTTCCTGTTCCGAGCCCTGCCTGCTTCTTTTAGCAACTCTGCCAACCTACGCTTCTCATCATCCACATCAGGATTTGCTGTTCCAAGCTTCTCTTCTCTCATGCCAACTATATGTTCCAAAATTTCAATGGCATCATCCACCCTGAAAATCATTAGAAATAATAACAATGAGTATCAGTAATTAAGGCCTGAAAATTATGAGTATTCTTATAATGCATATAGTATAGTGACAAATACCATAATGCTATTTGATCACATTCTCAATAAATGAGGCATCACTTTAGTCCTTCAAGAATCCAATGAAAATCTTTTAGAGGCTAATGCAATGTCACATTATAACTTTCAAGAATCTATTTGATGTCAAAAATGTTTCGGAGACCACAATACATGTTTATTCATTTTGTAATTAAGAATGAGTTCAGGAAATGAAAACAAAAAAGCAAACTAGAACAATAACGATTAAGAAAGTTAGGGGACAATGAAAATGTACCTTCCCATTGCATCATATGTTCCTGCAAGATTGCTATAGACCCCTAAGGTGTCCGGATGATATGGACCATACTCTTTCTCCAATATAGTCCTAGCCTCTTCAAACAAATCCGCAGCCTCATTTATAGCATAACGCTGCACACAGGCAAGCCCCATTTGGTTCAAAGCAATCCCAAACAACGCTGATTTCTTCTCCCCGCTGGTGCGGAACTTGGCAATGGCACTCTTGAAGATGTTGTAGGAATCAGTATAGTTCCCTAGCATGTAAAACATGACCCCCATTTGTGCCTCAATCCCTGCAACAGTGCTTTGTTGGCCAGGTGCATTGCCATATATCTTCAATGCCTTTTTAAGTAGCTTCAACCCTTTCTCCAAATCATTCATTGATTGGTATATGGCAGCAACATCTATTAGACCACTTGCAATCTCCTCTGAGGGCACCCCTGGCTTGATCTTCCCAAAAATTCTCAAGGCATTTTCACAGTAAGACTTTGATTCCTTGAATTTGCCTATCTTGTTGTACAAGTCAGCTAGCCGGACATAGACTGAAGCAACTGTCGGATGGTTCTCTCCTTTTGTTGATTTGAACACAGTGAGTGCCTTCTGATAAGAGAACACTGCCTCATCGTAGCGTGCCAATGAGAGGTAGGCATCGCCGATGCTGCTATCGACAGCAGCCACATCTACTTCCTGGCCATTCGCTGACATGGCCATGCTTGCCAGGACATAGTGCTCAAGGGCGGCTTCATAGCCGCCCTTTGAGTCACAAATGAGGCCCATTAGTCTCCTATCCGCCGCTTCCTCAAGGGAATCGGGAGACCCGTTTCCCTTGTGGATATCGAGTGCAATCTGACAAAGCCTCTCCGCTTCGTCAAACTGCAATGCCTGAACATGTGCCTCGGCCACATACCGGCAAGTCTCGCCGAATCTTGGGTCGGTTTCCCCTAGGACTTGGCCTTGGATTTCCAGACCAGCTGTGTAGAACAGTAGGGAGTTCTCAATCTGCCCCATCATTGCATAAGTATCACCCAGTTGCATGCACCCTGCAAACTTGGCCAGTGCATGATCTTGGCCATCCTCCAATACAGGAATCTCAATGGAACGCTCAAGGATTGGGATGGCCTCATTATACTGTCCTAGATTACAGTATATAGTTGCCAAGACATGCATGCACATGACCATTTCCAAACTTGGTTTCCCACCATCATTTGCACAAATCTCAAATGATTTCAAGGCCCTGAGAGCCGAATCGAGTGCCTTCCGGGGATTCTCGCCAGAAGAGATCATATCTCTTGTTTGCTTGAGCAGAAAAGGCCCCAGTTCCGGGTTGTCCAAACCAGCAGCAACATCAGGATCCTCAATCCCCTTCAGACCAATGCTCCTATGCCTCCTCATATTGCGAAAACCGTTAGATCTTCTATTACCTTTCGCATTCCTCTTGTCACTAGATAGCCTCTCATGCACATTTCTTCTTCTAGGGATTGACTTTGGTGACCCTTCAATCACCCTTGAATTTGGTGATTGGTTGTTCATATTGTCCTTCTTTGTAGACACAATTTCTTTCTCTGGAGTTGATCCATTACCATTATTGGCATTGGAGTAATCCTCTTTGTTCTCCTTGACCACCACCTCCTTTGTTATCTCCAAATCAACAACATCTCCAACAAGGTGGCACAGCTCTGAGTCAATCCTTGACTCCTCACCATATGAGAAGAAACTGGCCCTGGAGGGCGACTGGTCGGAGCTGCGCATCTCGCAGACATTGTTGTACAGTTGCTCAATGGATGTGTCCACCACACCATCAATGGCCAAGTCAATTGAGTCACTCTGCATGCTCCTTGGGCTCAGGGTGCTCCTTGGAGATGCTGCTTGCTGAGTGAGGCTTTCCTTGTGGGGTGTGTAGCTCCCACCATGCTCTTCTATTGCACTATTCACTTCTAATTCATCCATTGCTAACCCAGGCATTGAAACACAGAATAATCAGCACTCACCTAAAAAATGACAAGAAGAAAATGCAACAAAAAGTAAATGACTTTGAAATTCTTCAAATTTCAGAATTGGAAACACATGAAACACAGTTCTACAGAAGAATTTGGAATACACTATACAATTAATGTTTGAGTCTTCAATCATAAAATTAAGAGCCAATTTTCATTTCTGGCCTCAAAACCAACCATTGTTGACTTCATTGTTGTACTAAAATTTCAAGAAAACCAAGAGATTATCTAAGAAGAAAGGGAAAAGAAACAAAAGTTAAAAAAGAGAAATGAATCATACTTTAGAACCACACCACAGCACCAAAGAAAAAAAAAAAAGAAGCCAAAAGCAACTAAACAAAAAAATATTCCATCTTATTATTGATTGCGTGACATTGCTTCTTCTCCATATTCTCCTTCCCATGAACCTCACAACACAACAACACAAGAAGCTTTTCTTCCATTGTAATTAATCATTGATCAAATTCAACACTACAGAAACCTCATCAATCAATAGTAGCAGCAAACAAAAATAAATACGAGAAAGCAATACAAATGCAGAACCTCATTCAAAAAATGAGACAAAACTACAGAACTGAAAACACAAGTGAACAATAAATGTGGGGTGTTGTTAGTTGTTACCTTTAGTACTATCCGAAGAATAAAAAGCCAAAAACTTTCCAAGGTGTTATGTACAGATAAAAAGAGATATGGGTCAATGTGAACCAATATAGCTGTATGGTTTTGTATTGCTAATGCGTTTATATATTTATATAGACACGCATGTGGGTTGGGTTGGGGTGTTGAAGAAGAGCGAGCAAAGAGGAAGGAGAGTTGTGGCAGTTAGTGGAGTTTTGGGAACATGGGGAGGGTATAATTGGAATTGAAAGTCGAATTATTATTGGAGAATTTCTAGATGATGGATCATGTGTGTAAGAGAGAGTTGTGCTTGCAGCAAGGAGAGGTGGAATGTTGAAGCAAAGACCAGGGAAGGTGACCTCTCTCCCACTTCCTTTCCCTCTTCAACAGTCCCATTATTGTTCTTTTTATTCCTAAAAAATTAGGGCGAGGTAATGGCTTTTGAGTGCCTTTTGGAGTTTAATATTCTATTCTTTACATTCCATGAATTCTATTTTTATGTTTCAGGGCATGTGTATATTGACTAATTCTCGTTATTGCCTATATATATTTCGTGGCTTCCAATGACTTAATCTTGATCATTTTATTTATAAGTATTTAATAATGGACTTATGATCTCAGTAAAGTACCTTTTTTAAAAAAATTATTATTAACAATCTCTCTGCAAGATTACTACTACAACATCTAGTTAGAAACATTATCTTTTACTATTTATAAAAATGGATATCCCAAATAACCGCTTTTGATATCCAATTTTAAAATTTTCATAATTACAATTTTCATGTAGTAGTTTCTTTTATTTTTGAAAACCTTTTTTTTAAATTTTTTTATGTAGCAATTTTTTTTCTTTTGAAAATATATTTTTTTAAAAAGAAATTAATTATTATAAAAATTATTAACAACTTCACTACTTATGTATTTAAAAATTTTATTATATTACTATCCATGTTCAATATTTGACAATCACAAAGTGCTTGTCAAGACCATTAATTGTGTTAAAATAAAAACAAAAAAATTACTGTGTCACATGTTAAGATTATTTTTAAATACATATCAAGGTACATATTCATTAAAAATGTTGAAAGAAATCAAAATTTATGTATCAATCTTTTGGTTTGAATGTTACAACATTAGGTAGCATTTGCCATATTCTGATTATTAGTAATCTGGATTACCTTTCAAAGATTACTTCCTTTTAAATTGTTAGTAATGTTATATTATATTAATTGTAGTATTTGGTATGCACATGTAATATAACTGAAAATTTACATTACCATATTTGACATATGTAAAAGATTATTAGGTAATTTACTCATTTTATCCTAACACCCCTTCAAATATTAATAAAATTAAAATAAATAAAAATTCACATAAAAATAAACAATTATAAAGTAATAAAATAAATAACCACAATAAGAATATTAATAATAATAAAATATTAAAAATTGGTTAGTATGTTACGGTTGTAATAGTGGTAGAGACAGCGGCAATAGTGGTAGTGACAACAATGGTGATGGTAATGGCAATAGTGGTGGGTGAAGGTTACAATGGTGGTAGCGATGGTGTTGTTGGTAGGTAGACAGTGGTTATGGTTGTGGTTGTGGGTGATGCTTGTCGTTGTAATGGTGGCAGGGATGGGTGGCAGCGACAGCAATAACAGTGGGGGTGGGGGTGGGTGCTAGTGGCAGTAGTAGGTTGTGGTGGAGATGGCAATAGTGGGTGGTGGTTGCCATGACATCGGCGATAGGTGGTGGCGGTGATGACGATGGATGGTGGTGGTGGCTGCAGCGACGATGATGGTGATAGGAGAACATCATAGAAAGAGAGAGAGATGAATGTTTGAGTTGGTAGGGTTGAGGGTACTTTGATCGAAACAAAAGTTTTAAGAGTGGTAATTTCATATACATCTTCGGTGAAGGTAATCCAGATTATCACTTCAAAGACAATGTGAATTACTGAGTAATCCAGATTACTAGTAATCATGTCTAATCAAATAGGTTAATGTTGATTATCGAATAATTTAAAAGTCAAATTACCGATAATTTGTATAGATTAACTCATATCAAACGCCCTCTTAATTTTTAGATGACAAAATTGTCTATAATATTTTATCCTATTTAAGTTAAATTTGTATAATATTTCTCATTATTAATTAACACTATACTCTATACAATAAGATAAAGAAGATTCTCCCATTTTAGTGTCTAATATTTTTTTCCCTTTTTACGATTTTGTAATTTTTTTTCAATTTTTCTCACAAAAAATGACAACCCACTCTCATCTCATATTCGAACCATCATTTTTTCCATAACTTCTTGATTGTCCTTTTCGAAAAAATTTCTAAAATAAAACATGAAAATTGACTTATTTTTATAATGAAGCAATTTAAATTTTTTTCTCAAAATAAATTAATTTTCTTATAAATTGACTCTCATGTTAACAAACTTTTTTTTTTAAAGAAAAAGTCAATTAAATCGAATTCCCTCCTACTTCTACCCCTTTTTTCTCTCTCTATTATCACTTCCTAAAAAATGGATTTAAATCGAGTTCTCTCTCTTTCACGTTTAAAAAAATAAAGAGGCAGGGATCAACTATCTTTAAAAAAAATTAGTTTATTTTAGAAATAATTTTTAAATTAATTTATTGTGAGAATAAGTCAATTTTTATGTTTTATTTTGTGAATTTTTTCGTCTTTTTTGACTCCTCCATTTTTTAACAATTTCATATTTCATTCTTTTTAACGACCCATAAATAATTTAGATCATGTGTACAAACCACTATTGTATATACAAAAAATATCAAAGAAAAAAGCCTTCTTAATGAGTTTTTCAACGGCCATTGATTAGTAAATACTTAATATTTTCTTAAATAATTTTCATTAGTTGAAAACTGAAACTTCAATAATTTCCATCGTACAAAAATTTTCAATGTGCTGATATTTTTCAGTTTCATTTAATATTTTTTTATTTTATTAAAAGGAAATTTCATTAAAAGGAAAAAGCAATTACAAAGTAAATGATTTTGAGAATATTTTTTTTTTCATTAATTTTGAGGATATTTATATTTTTTCTGTTGAAGACTTGCAGTTGAGACGTAAGAACCATAGGGGTGGCGGGATTAACGGCATTTCGACGCGAAAAGACCATGAAAACATGTTAACGTGACAGTGCGGTATCGTGGGAAGACGTGAAGGCCCGAATAGAAATCAGCCACGTGTCCAATGTGAAGGCTCCACTGGATGCAATGATTGGTAGGGATTTTGTGAGAGAGGAAAAAGTGGTGTCCACGTGGACCACATCCAGCTGCAATGTGGCTGGTAACTTGTTAGCAGCCTTTGATGGACCCCTCATACCAAGCCGTGTGAGTGGGACCACTTTGCCTCCCCAAAGTTGTATATTTATTCCCTATTGATAATGATTTTTTATTGTTATTATTTTTAGAGTTTAATGTGAACTTAATCTTTATAAAATGTGCAAGTGATTTAAGTAGTCTTTAAAAATATAAATTACTAATTTAATTCTTAAAATTTTAAAATATTACTTCTGTTGATCCCTCTGTTAGCAACTTTTTACAATTTCAATGACTAATGAATGAAAATTTTAAAATTTTAAAAGCTACGTTAATATTTTAAAAAATTAAGTTAGCACTTTCTTTTTCTTAGAACCATCTAGAGCACCAAAACAATTTTTAGAGACTAAATTTACACTTAACCTCTATTTTAATATGCAAATGAAAGAAAATGGCAAAAATTATTGTGAGAGTTTTGGAAAAGCGCAAGAAGCTGCTGGGTCAAGAGAATTGGATTTGAGTGATAGGTAGGTAAGTGAGGATATTCTTTAGATGATATGGTGTATATCTGATTGTATACATGGTTCATACAAAATTAATAGTTATTTGGATTTACTGAAAAGTGTTTGGTGGGATTAAGATTAACTAAATACATAAATTAAATTTGGGCTAAGAATTAAAGCCCTAGATAAAATTGAGATAATTAAATATAGGATTTTTATAATGAATTTTGAATATCTTTAAGGAAATGATTATGCAAGTAAAAATCGGAAGTTTTTATTAAAACTTTTAGGTTTTGAATATTGAATATGTTTAAAACTTGAATTTATTTTTTTTAACAAGTGACTTAGAGTACTTGTTATTAATCAAAGGAAAAAAAATTTGTTTAAAAAATTACTAAAATTTTGAAATATTAAATGCATAGAAGTCTTCAAACTTTAAACTTTTCTTTCTTGATTTTTTAATGAGTAATTTTATAACACTTATTAGCTAAATTCATATATAAATTGTGATAATACAGGTACTACCATCATTCTTAAATAACTATCTAATTTTAGTTATACACCTGTACTAAAATAAATGATTAAAAAAAAACCCAAAATTATGAGTGTTTAATAATACTTTACAAGACTACTTCTATTAATTTTTTTTATTATTCATTATCTCTCATTTACCTTGGTAGTGTACTAAAAAATTATTTTATCTCTCCTCCACTTCTTTCATTAAATAAGGATATACTAAGAATAAAAGATAATTACTTTGTCTAAATTTAAAAAGTGAATAATTATTTATAAAAAATATCAAAATAAAAAAATCAACAACTTATTCGAGAACGGAGCTAATAATTCTTAACCATTGTTAGGAAAATCCATGGAAAAATTACCCTGGCCCCTTCAGCAATTAAAGGTGACTGTGTGAATTGTGACATTGGAAATTGTTATGCTGCATGAGTGCATGTTAAGCAATCATGTTCACCGTGCTAAACAGAGCTGTTTGGTGAAAAGAGAACGAGTATTTTAATTAGCTCTCCAACGCAAAAAAGAAATAAAGATGCTTAGCAACAATGCACAATTTGAGTACAAAAGTTTAGATTAAAAAATATGGATTTGATTAATGTAATAGGTCCAATTCACCAAATAAAGATTCAATTCGAAATCTAAGAATGAAAGACAATTTACTACTTATACACTGCATGCTCCTTCTTATCTTCTAAAGACCACATATATCCTTTTGTCTCAATTATAGAATGCCAGTGAATAATTTATTATTTCAGGTAATTAGTTAATGGGCGGGGGGAAACTAAAAGATTCTATATAGAGTCAAAGGAACCAAATCAAGACAAATCAAATCATTAGTGCTGTTGGTTGGTAAACAGGAACTTTGTGATCTGTACTTGAAGACAAAATTGACATCCAAATGCTCCATTTAGGATATTGTTTCATTTTATCATTTTTTTCTTTTTCTATTAATAAAGTTCATCGCTATATATTCTGATGGTGTAACCCCTCAACTAGTGGTTAGGACTGATTAATTAGGTTGTAGGGACTGATTAGAAGATAAAGGAAAACCCCAAGCCAATTACTAATATAGAACCTTTAATTAAGTGTCCCCATGGGTTTATGGCACCATATGAATATGTTAATTGAAAAGTTAACCAAAGAGAATATATATATATATAAACACCACCAGACTTGAAAGGAATCCTGGGCTACTTTTTATTTAATATTTTTCTTTTAACGAGTTGTGATCTTAAAGAAATAAAGAAGCCTACAAAGAAGCAGACACAATCTTATTCTGGTGATGCATAATTTTTCATAGGGAAGTAGACGATCCACCAATTCCATGATAGGGAATCTTAAAAATGATACACCAACAAACAACTTCACTTTGAATTCATGTTTACCTAAAACTTCTATTGGATTTAATGGGATGCCTCATCCATAACCACTAGCAAATTGTCTATACATACATACTACTTTTCTTTTAATAAAAAAGAAAACAAAGAAAAAGAAAACAGAACTTGTATTACTAAAAACGAGGTTTAAATGTATGAATGAATGAGATTCTTGAGTTCGCTAACTTAATATGAGGTTTGAGAAAGAGATTATAAGCAGAAGAGCTACTATGGAGAGTGGATCTTAGGACGGTGAAAGACCTCAACCTCTTGGTCAAGCCACCTTGTGGATGATCCTCTCCTTTTAGTTCAAGAGTTGTATTTTTGAAGATGTCTTCTCTCAATTCTCTAGAGTTCTTTAGAATTTGGGATTTTGGGATTTTTGTGTGTGAAGTCCCCTATGTTTTCTCTCTGTCTCCCCTTTTTATACTTGCTTGATCCCCCATTTTTTACCTCCCCCTCTCTTGGATCCCTTCTAGTTGTGGGCAACTTTCCTAGTGGGCTGGGCTGAGCATGTCCACTGAGATTCTATCTTGCTAGACCAGAGCCCTCAGACGCCAGGGACTTGTCGCTATCTCTCTTTTCCTTTCCCCAAAGGCCTTTCTTCTTATTCCTAAGATAAACAAAAACACCTTTTTGTTCCCCTTGGCATCAACTATTAGTGATAGGGCCTAAAAGGGTATAAAGAATAGTAGCCTGCAACAAGATATGGGATAGTATCCCACATGATCAAGGATAAGCTCTCTGGGTTTGGTTAAAGGTATGGTGTAGTGAGGGCATCTTCACAAATGACATTCCTGCAACATAAGAGTATAGCAAGGGGTCTTGGGCAAGGCTCCTTGATGTCCTTGGAGCACAAAGCTAGGATCCAAAGCCTCTAATCTAGACCCTCTCATAGTTTCCTTTTCAACCCTTTATGCAGGCCCACCAAGGAGTTCTCTAATCTTTGCCCCATGCCTTTCCTTTGGTTGTTCCACTAAAAAGCTAATGTTATTTTTGTTAATCTTGTCTTTAGAATTTTAATCCCATGGTTACAGATAGGTCCGCATCATAAGCCCCCCTTGCGTGTGGAGGATGCCACAGGACATTCTTCAGGTGCAAAACAGAAGAGGACCTCTTATGGCGCGTCTTTGTGCTGCCTTCTTGCTTGTCTCGCCTTGCCATTCACCACCCCTAGGGAGCCTTCTAATCTTGCGATTCTTAAGATGGGCCCACTGTGCTTGAGTATTTTAGCACTGGCGCTTTGCGAACCGCTTGCATTGTAGAAGAGAAAAAAGAATCTCACTAGTGCTTGTTAATTTCCTGGGCTTGGCCCAAATAGTTGCACATTAAAGAAAAGAAAAAACTATATATAAAGTTCAAGCAGAATCATTATCCTTAAGACAGTTGTACTTCCTTGATGGTTGGCATTTCTTGGGCCTTGACGCTTTATGGGCCGCTTCTCTTTTTCTAACATAATTTTATGTTGTGTGTTGTCTTGTTAGGCCACCCTCTTTCTTTGCTTACTCTTCATTTCAAATTTGTTACTTGTTTGGTCTCCTTTAGAGCTATCCCTGTGTTCTCGTCTTTCTCTCTTCTTTCCTCCTCCTTGCTTCGTTGCCAGAAAGTGAAACAACAGAAAAACTTTCCTTTGCTTTGTTTCTCATGGCTCACCCTAAGAACACTCTCGATCCTCCTTCGCCCCGTGCACAAGATTCTCTTCCCTCACAGCCCCCTTCTGTGCCGAATTGTCCTCCCCTATTGCAAAAAACCCTCATCTACCCCCCTCGCCAATGGCCTATTCTCCTTCAAAGGTGTCTTCCGCTAAGGATACAGAGATAGAAGCATTGATGGATGACACACATCAAAACATCGTTAATTTTAATGTGTGGTCAAATAATAATTTATAACTAAGTTAACCCCAAAAAAGCATAATAAAGGGGACTAACCTAGGTCTTCTCTCAAGGAAGCAATTTTTGAAAACCAATTTCATGTTCAAATAAATTGGGGGGGTTTGGGTTGATGAATTTGAACTAAAAGGAAAGCAAACAAAGGCGAATCAACGATGATAAGAAGCAATACCTGCATACGATGTTTCTAGATCAAGGATTAATTATCATTGTTTCCTAATTAATTATTCATACATGGGTGTTGTTTGTTGGTTGAAATATCTAACTAACACGCAATTGACCTAAGAGACTACGATCGTCAATCCCTTAAGCACTAATTAATACAAGAATTCATTACCAAGATCTCAGCATCAAAACCTTTATCGATTATGTTCCAATTGCACAACCTAATTAAATCTAATTAGTTCCCCCAAAAAATTACCACCATCATCATCGTACCTCTTCCGCCACCAATACCACCCTCCTCCATTGCCAACTACCATGACAACCTCCAGCCGCCACCACCTCCACCAGCTCATCGAGGGTATCATCGCAGCTGCTGTCACCATCGCCACTACTTACTAAGTCATTACATTATTACTATTTTCATTTTAATTCATTCAATTTCATAAATAATGTTAATTTCTAATTTTTTTTTTGTTTTGATATGTTTATTTAGGAGATTGAATGAGCTATTCATTTTACAGATTGAAGAAGTCACTCAACTTTGTAAGGAAATTTTGGTATTTATATATGAACTTATGTAGGATGGAAACTTATTTTCTTATGATAGAGTTGTAGGATTGGAGTTGTATGGATACACTTGGGGAAGAAACGCTTAACGTTTCTTTATGACATTGTTTGAATTGTTGTGCTAGCAACGGTGATTACATGTTGTTTGTAAAGATTGGAAGGAATTTGTTTTAGAATGATTTAGGAATAATTGTGTGCAATTAGTGGATTACGCATGGTTAGAAATTGATAATGTATCTTGCAATAAGGAAATTAAACTAAGATCATGCAATTCACGTCGGTTGATGTAATATGCGTATAGGAAGTGTGCAAACATGATTCCATCGAACAGATTATGGATGTACAATAGATACTATAAGAATCAGGGAGTGATAAAGCCAGAATTTTTTGAGGGCGTGGACTACTTTTGTGAAACAGTTAAATCGATTGATCAGTTTGTGACAGACCAAAGAGTTAGGTGTCCATGTTTTTCTTCTAAGCGGTGTAAGATATTGGATGTTGAAAGGATTAGAATGTATCTTTACAGGAATGAGTTTGGGCCGCATTATTGGATATAGAAAGACCACGGAGAGGTGGATGTCAATGGTGTGAATGAGTTTAGTAGGTGTCAATATGAAGTAAGGAGTTCAAGTCAGGCTTGTGTGGATGAACTAGAAATAGATAACCTATATTTGAATGTTAATGATGATAGATGTTCAGAAATGGTTAATGATGCTTTTGGTCATACCTTTGACATGGGCAATGACAACTTACTGGATGAGGAACCCAATTTAGATGCCAAACATTTCTATAGTTTTTTAGAGGAAGCTAATACTCCTGTGTGAGAAGGATTTGTTCATTCACGATTATCTATGGTAGTTAGGATGTTGACTAAGAAGTCAGACACGAATCAAAGTGAGAGATCATTCGACTAGTGACTTGAACTCATTAAAGAGATGACACCACTGGAGAATAAAATTCCAACAGACTTTTATCAAGCTAAAAAAGTATTTTCTAAACTTGGATTAAGGTCCATCAAGATTAACTGTTGTTGATCGGGCTGTATGTTGTATTATAGTGATGATATAGCCTTAACTCAATGCAAATTTTGTGGTGCCGAGGAGAGTAGGTCCTAGGAGATATAAATAAGAATGTTCCTTTTAAATGAATGCATTACTAGCCTTTAATTCCAAGACTTAAAAGGTTATTTGCATTAATGAGTTCAGCACTGCACCTAAGATGGCATATTAAGAATAGAAGAAACGATGATCTCATGACTCACCCTTTTCATGGTGAAGCATGGAAACACTTTGACAGAGTTTACCCCAACTTCACGGCAGAACCTCGAAATATGAGATTAGGGATTTGTTCTATTGTGTATACTCCTAACAATTAGTTTAGCAAACCTTACTCATGTTAGCTAGTAATCGTTACACTGTACAATCTATCACCATAAATGTGCTTGAAAGATCCTTATGCGTTCTTATCTTGTGTAATCTCCGGCCCGAGCAACCCTAAAGCAAATATTGATGTTTTTCTTCAGCCTTTAATAGATGAACTGAACCAGCTGTGAAATCCAGGTGTGCTTACGTACGACGTGTCCATGAAGCAGAATTTTGTATTCAGAGCATCTTTGATGTGGACAATTAACTATTTTCTTGCTTATGGAATGTTGTATGGATGGATGACACAAGGAAATTTAGTGCCTCCAATTTGTATGGAAGACACTAAGGCATTTCAGCTACCATACAGAGGAAAACAATTGTAGTTTGATTGTCACAGGGTATCCTTAAAACCCGATCACACGTTTAGGAACAGTAAGTATGGATTTCAGAAGAATAGAATTGAAAATGAAGAGATTCTACAAATATTAACTGACCCTAAGATTCTGAGGAGGGTTAGACATCTTTCGAAGATTACTAAAGTTGGGAAAGTTGTTAGGCTTCAAGGTTTAGGGGAAGAACATAACTGGACTAAGAAGAGTATATTATGGGATTTATCGTATTGGAAAGATAACTTGGTTCATCATTGTCTAGATGTTACGCATATTGAAAAAAATTGTTTTCGATAATATTAATTAATATTTATTAATAATAATTAAGATTAATTATTAAATAATAATTTAATTAAAAAATAAAACAAAATTATAACATTCTTTAGTAATAAATTTATACTTTTACTTAATGATATTTAATATAGTAAATTTTAAGTAATATTAAAAACACTAATTATTAAAATATATGAATAAATACTTAATAATGTAAATATACACATAATAAAAGTAAAGCAATCAAAACAATAATAAGTAATATTAAATTTCATTTTATATATTATTATTATTATTTTGTTTGATTTTAATTTTAATTAATTAAGAAAATAATTATTTTATAAATAATAAAAATTAGTGAAGGTAGATAGTAAAATAATTATTACTAATAAAATAATTCTTATTAAAAAATATTTAAATGATAATATTATTTAAATTTTATATTTAAGTAAACTTATACAATTTATTATTTTCTAATTATTTTATTTTTCATTACGAAAAATTTGTAATTAAAATTATTTGTAAAGTGAGGAAGAAATCATATAATATATATAATAAAGTTGGGTGAATTATTACTTATTTGTAAAGTAAAGTTTTTAAGGTTATTAATGTAATGTTACTAAATATTACATAAGAAGTAATAGCCGTGAATGACTATTTTAAATTGAATGACCTTTTAAGGTTACTAAATATTATCATAATTTTATTTTTTTCATTTAATGAAATTATTATTTAATAATAAATATTAATTATTATTACTAAATATTAATTTCTTTTATTTTATATTATTTTATTTCATTTCATTTAAGGGTAGTTTGTGGCTAGACGCTAATAAATGGAGTGAGATGCTATTTTAGTTATAGTTTAGAGCTAGATGTTATTTGAGCAAACCTCAAAGATAGGGAATGCAAGTTTGAAATTAAATGTTATTTAAGCAAGCCTCATGGACAAAACAATTTAATGCAAGATAAAAAGAAAGTAGAGGAAGTATGCTGAATTATTTTTATAACCACAACACACTCATGAGAAAACTGTCACAACCACATTTTCACAAGGATCTATTATCAATCCACACACACAAAAAATCTCCTTCAACTGGAAATATTGAACATCTGCAATTATTGTGCTCTCGACCTCTTTCACTCAAACAGCCTAATAGCACAAACTACGGCCACTATGCACAAGATATTCCACAGCAGGCATTGAATATGCTTAGTTATTTATGTTTATGGGATAGGATGTATGACTACTTTCCCAATCGCTCTATTAGTCTTGAGGTGCGACAATGCTTCGACGGTATGAGAAAATGGAAAGGGGCTCTTGGGATCCAGTACTGCCTTCACCTTGCCATTTTCTAAGTAAGGTTGCAATTTCTCCAACACAGCCCCATCTGAAGTTAGAAAGAAATGGATAGCTGGTGGAGTTGCTGATGGCGGCGCTACTGTCACAACTTTCCCCCCTTCTTTTATAGCCTTCAATGCTCTGCCACTCTCTCCTGTTTTTAGAATAAAAATAGAGGAATTATTAGGTGGTTACAATATTTTAGATCAAATCATACTCTATTATTTATGAAATGACATTTAAGTTTTAAGTGATAGATTCTCTAACATATTTATTTGACATGTCACTCTATAAGTAATTAGAACATAGTCCAACTTGAATTCGTTATAAAGGTCGAAGGATATATGAAATAAAATATCTTACCTATTGTATCAAACACCACATCAAACTTTTCTGTCAGTTCTTCAAAATTCTCCTTTGTGTAATCAATAGGCAAGTCTGCTCCCAACTTTCTCAACAATTCCAATTTGCCAGTACTAGCAGTAGCTGCTACCTTAGATGCCCCAAAAACATTTTTAGCCAGCTACATCATCAAACAGACACATCACAAATCATTTCTTTTTCATCATAGGACAAATATAATTATTGTTTGTCACAAATTTTGTGTAAATATATAAGCTCCATAAGAGGAGGACTAAGGTTCATGGAGGGTGATTTGCAGAAACCAAACAAAAATGATCAATTGAAACAGTGGAAGAGTGAATAATCTCAACTTTAGATCCTACATTTTCTACTAATAATTGCTAGTGTGATAGAAGATATAGAACCTGCCCCCCAAAACTAGAATTGATTTGCCAGCAGAAAATTCAACTCTTTCAAGTCCTTGATAGGCAGTGATAACCGCTAAAGGAATTCCAGCAGCTTCAACAAAGCTCAAATTGGAGGGTTTGTGGGCTATTACTTTCTCTTCAGCCGCAGTATACTCTGCCAATGATCCAATTGCCTTTGGATTCTGGCCAGCATTCTCATTAATGTCACCATAAACTTCATCCCCAACCTTAAATTTCTTCACTTGACTTCCCACTCTCACCACCACACCAGCAACATCGTACCCCGGAGTAACCTTTCCAACGCCACATACAAAATTATAAACATTAGTTAGTACAAGGAATTATGCTATGCACTTGTGCTAGTAAAGTACACCTTCGGTGGAATATTAACTTTTGACTTGGTTCACGTACATTTAAGTTAATAATGTATTTAAAAGTTTGCATTTTGGTACGTTCAATTAATAATGTATTTAAAAGTTAAAAGTGACACTTAGTATTAAATAGAAAAAGAAGTGATTGGTAAAAGTGTACAATGGAATAGTTGTTACAATACAGCCAATGTCGATACACATATGACATACATTGATAATGACATGTGAACAAACATTTCTGTAGTAATGAACAAACGTTTTTACATACGAAAGAAAAAAAACGAGACTCGCCTCGCATTAACTCGAGAAACGTAATTGTCACACTCTTTCTCATACTCTCCACTCACACCTAAATGCGTGCATTCACCCTCCCTCCTAAATAAACATTATAAAAATAAAAGAATAAACATTATCGAATGCAAAAATAAATGTCACACACTCTTGCTCCCTCACCTACTCTCTCATAAACAAACATTACAACAGACATAAAAAAATATTACAACACAAATAAATAAAGGTTAATTAAGTTTTTAGTCCCTGTAATATGAAATTGGTTTTAGTCCCTCGCGATAAGTTTTAGTCCTTGTAAAATGTGAAAATTTGATTTTGGTCACTGTGGACGGTTGGTGATGGACGGTGATGTAGAAATGCTCCCTAATGACGAGTTAACTGACACGTCATCACCAACCGTCCACAAGGGACCAAAATCAAATTTTCACATTTTACAGGGACTAAAATTTGTCATGAAGGACTAAAACCAAACTTTTTCACATTATAGGGACTAAAAACTTAATTAACCCAATAAATAAACTTATACCACACAAAAATGAAAAAATAAATAAACACATAAACAAATATTACAATTCTCGTAAACAAACATTACATCACAAATGAACAAACATTATACAACACAGAAACGAAAAATAAACACACATTATAATACACATAAACAAATATTACATCATATATGAACAAACATTATACCACACAAAAAATACCATAAACAAAAAGTAAACAAATATTCCAACACTAATAAACAAATATTACAATACTCGCAAACAAACATTATACCACATATAAATAAATATTATATCACAAATGAGCAAACATTATAACACACAGAAATGAAAAAATAAACAAACATTACAATATTCATAAACAAACAATACAACATATATGAACAAACATATACTACACAGAAACAAAACAACAACAACAATAATAATAATAATAATAATAATAATAAAAAACAAACATTACAACACTTTTAAACAAACATCACAACACAAATAAACAAACATTACACTAAAATAAAAAAAATTACAAAAATAAAGAGAACAACTTAAATCCTGGCAAAACAAAAGAGATGGATTAGTGTATATTAAGAGAGCGGTAAAGCATATAACATATTATGGTATCATGTTATTGTAGCTATGTTTTGGATTAGTGCTGTGAGTTTAAGATTTAAAAATCCATTTTAATTATATTATATAGTTCAAGATGGAGCTCACGGAGGGTCATGTATTCCAAGGTTGGCATGAAGGAGCTATAGAATTTCCACCTACATACAAATACCACTTGAATTCTGAAGATTACATAGGTTGTGATCAGCAACAAATGAGAAAAAAAGAAGCGTGCCCCGGCATGGTAAACATGCATCACAACATAAGCATCCTTTCTTTATGTGAAAATTTTCACATGATCTTGTAATGTGTTTTAGAGGATTCACAAAAGAATATTAGTACTTCTATGAACAAAAGAAGAAAAAAAATACTTAGGTAATTAGAGTTTTTCTAAAAATTGTGAAATCTAATTTAAGCTTTGTATTTATCTTTCTCTTCATATGACCTATGATCTGGTTATATAAACAAGAAAGTGTTGTGCTATGGTGACAATTAAATGTGACAACTCTTTGACAACCCCACTCACATAGTTGTGGAACTAATGGTAAACCCCACACTTATGTGAATAGGGTTGTCTACGAATGACCACATTTAGTTGTCATCTTAACCTTATCATTATGAAATAATAAATATGAGAATCATAATCATAAGTCCTTGTTACTTGTGCAATGGTCCCCAAGTATTTTTTTTCCCTATTTACACAACTATAATTTTAGCCTCCCCCCCAAATAGAACATTACAAGGGAACAGACTAACCTACCTACAAAAAGGGTGCAGGTGCGACAGCATAATATGGTTTGGAGAGGGAATGAAGCAAACACAATACAACAGGAGCGAGTCAAAGCATTCTGATCACAGGCCTGTCAGGGCAATTTTCACTGCTGACATCAAGGCGGTGGCAAGAAAATAGTTGTTTGGTCGAAGGCTACAAAGGCATTACTTCGTCCAAGAGAATTTGAGTTCTCATTGTTTTGTACCATGTTAATTGAGGCTTTAGGATTCTAGAAAAAGGCATTCATATGATGGCTCAATTCTTTGCGAGACGTGTTGCATCATATTTTGAAAGCAATCCTACAAAACTAGTTTATTTTATTTACAGAATACAAGAGTCATTGTTGGAACTTGGATATAATAGGTATAACTCACCCTTCTAAGAGTTAAATATATGTTGTATTGTTCTGATAAATAAGTTAATTACTACGTAAATTAGACTTAGAAACATTCATAACAACATTAAAAAAGAGTGCTGACATTTATCAGACATGTTTCATGTTCAACTTCATACATCAAGACCCTCCTCAGATTCTGCCATTAAGACTCTTTAATGCCATTTTGGCAAATTTAATTGACAATTCACAGTAAAACACCCTAATGATATATACTATATATATCAACAATGTGAGCCACCATTTTGTCAATTTTGAAGACCAAACTTTCAATGCTGCAAAAGGGGGAGAAGCTCTACTCATCATCCTCCGGATCAAAATCCTTAATCTTCACATCAGCATCTTCTCCATACTGGATGCAGTTGTCAATTTGGGCCAGTACATACTTTATGCTGTAAAAGAGAGGAATCCATTAAGTACAAAACAAAATTGATCACTTTGTAACTACCCTGGCAACAAAAGCTTAGAAAGAGTAGAAAGTGTTCATCTAGCTCTTTAAAGGATCAATTTGTTTATTTGAGTGTTGGACTTCATTGATCAAAGTAAATAGAAGTCTCCGTTCAGACTTCTAAAATTATTGTAATAAACCCACTTTCTAACCTTGTGAAAAATATATCAAGAATGAGTGTTTTGCAGTCCATCCATCTTAATACTGGTACAGTTGTATTAAGGTTAAAATAAAGGATTTGGATCCTCTAAAGTAAGATCTCTCACTTTAAACGACAAAGTAAGGGATCTCACTATTGAATCATTAAAATAAGAGTGAAACTCTTGCCCTAAAACAAATAGGTCAACATCCATTGAATCTTTCAACTATTATTTGAATTCAAATTCACACTAGCAAATCTGGCATTTGAATTCCATACCACAGCATAATTCCAATATCATAACATTTTGAAAGTGGATGACACCTACCGAAAAAAAAAATGGTATACTCATGCCTTATATGATTTAGTAATGTGTGAAGGTTGTAGAAGCCCAAGCATTAATTAGAGGTAGAGAGAAACCAACAAAGACTACAAGAAATTATTAAGGTGTGTTGAATCAAATAAGATGGGAAATGATTTGATTTGCAAATCAATTCTCATATTTGGTATCTTAAGAAAATGGAACCAATTTGATTTCCTAAATATGAGAATTCAATTTGCTTACACTAGAAATCCTATCATTTTTGCAACGATTTGCTTAGAATTGATTTTATTTTAACATAAGACTTTTTATTCCTATTCAACTAACTAAATTTACATACTCTACCATCTTCATCAAATCAAACATATCAAATCTTATTATCATAAAAGACTATTTTACTCATCTTTTTTCCAAAAAATAAATTTTTTAAAAATAAATTGACATAATTTTTTCTAAATTTTTTAAAATTTTCAAAAAATATAATTTTTTCATAAAAAAAATCTCAATATTTTTTCAATATTTTCTCCAATTTTTTTTCAAAAAAATATATTTTTTCAAAAAATTATTTTAATTTTTTTTAATTCCCATTTTAATAAGGGTAAAAATGTAAATTAATTAAATTAAATCAAATCAATTCCTATTTTAATAAATTCCAAACATGGTAATTAATTTTTAAATAATTCCATATAATTGATTCCAAAGATGGTAATTGATTTGTAATTCAAATCATTTCAAATCAAATTTCCAATTTCATTTGATTCACAACCTTAAGGAACATTGAGGACCTGTTTGGTTGCAGAGAACGTTTTCTTTTTTCATTTTAATTACAAAAAATGCCACATTATTTATTTTCATTCTATTTCCTATTTAGAAATTTTTGTGACATGAATATGCAACAACAATATCCTCAAAACTAAAAACTGAAAGAAAATGTGTCATTTTTGTAATTAATATTGAATATATATATATATATATATATGAAAACAAAAAACAGTTTTTTTTCAAACGAAAACACCCTTAGATTTTAATGGTTTGATTACGGTCATGAATCATGATTTACAATGGGGCACTAATGGCATCCTCTAATTGACGTGGCCAACCTCTACTAGTGAAACAAGACTTGGATATTTATTGATCATGTAGACAATCAGATTAAGATTTCTTGGCAATTAAACTTATATTCTTCTTCCTACAAAATTCATATGGTAATTTCTATTTGTTTTGGCCAATAACCTAGAGAGGTAAGCCCTTTTGCGGGATAAAATATAAATGTGTTTATAATCATATTTCAAAACCCACAGCCAGTAGACATCCACAACCAAGAGTTTCCAGGAGCACAGGAAAAAATCAAGCTACAAGAGCCAAAATCTAAGTTCAACTTCATTTATTCTGCATTTTACCATTCAAGTTTAATATTTCAGCATCTTCAATGGCATTTATTAATCCATTTCAATATTTCAGGCACTAGAGCAAAATTATATCCCTTACATGCAAACATGAGATCATTCATTACCCCAAAAACAGAACATAAGATCATTCAACAATGGCGGAGATAAAAGACAGAGAGGAGTCTACCTTTTATTCTTCCTCAAGTCCAGTGGTATAAAACTCACCATGCTGTAATTATTTACCTGTTGCATAATGAACAAAGCAATAACTAAATATTCAAACTGATGGGAGATAAACCAAAATGTTGCAAAATTTAATCAATATTCATAGTAAGCCTCAAAGGTAAGACAATAATCAGGAATGATTGTTCCAAGATGGAATGATAATGGCAGAGATGGAGTGGAACATTCATTCCTTTGTAGGGTTTGCACGCAAATGATGAAACCATCACTGCATTGCAATTATCTTTGCACAAAAAATGGAACAAGAATCATGTTCAAATGGAAACAAAAGCCCATAACAAATTCATGATTTCTACGCTAGTCCCAAGTTCCAGATGATAGCTTACAATCACATTTGTTGATATGTACCTCCTAATTCCAGGAAAGAAATCATTAAACTACAAATGCAATATGAAGATGAAGTATATGCCTGAACATTGGGAGCCGATTTATGTTTTTCACTCATAGACACTTCCACACAGCAATAGGTATATTAGTGGGTCCAACCTCTTTTCCATTATTCATCCTCTTCAATGTTTCTTTTACCTCAAACTCCTGGATTCTATAATGAAAAGTATAACTTTTGGTCCTCCTCTTTAGTGCTTAAACTATCATAGTGCAGTGTTCAGAGTATCAGAAGGCAAAAGGGAAAAAACATATACACTTACAAAATATTTAGATTGGATTACCCACCAGTTCAATCAAAGATTTATTCAGCTTTGCAAACTGAGGAGCCATCCTTTTATTCAATTCAGACAGTAAAAAGGTAGGCTCTGGATCCAAGAAACTAAGTGAAAGAAAAAATACATAAATAGATTAGAATTAAAATGAATAAAGTGATTAAAAGAAATTAAGTAAAGAAATTTAGTATCAGTACTTACTCTTCAACATCCCTTTTGTTAGGTACAAGGTCCATTTTCGAAAGGATATTAACATGCGGTAATTCAAGTTGAACCATTGCAGAAAGGCTTGCCATGCATCCACTAATAAATTTTGTCACATCTGTCATAAACTGGCAATGTTTTCAAACTATTAGAGTAAAAAAAAAAGATGATGAGAATAGCAACAAATATTTATGAAGGAATGGTAGAGAGTTGGTAGATTGAAGCATGATTTATGCACAACTACCACAAACCTGTGAATCAAGTAAGTACACAGCGCAAACAGTAAAATTTTTACGTTTCAAATGTTCCACAAAATTCCGAAGCACTGGGACATGGGAATAAAGTTCTATTTGACCTGCAAAACAAGTCGAAGGCTAAGTAGACTTACCAGAATTTGTCAGGACAAGTTTCAACCAGGAAACCTTGTTTACAAAAAAAAAAAAGAAAACGAAAAAAAATAGAAACAAACTAGCCAAGCAAAAAATATATTTTTAGTTGCTATCTTGCATACTCGTGCAAGTGCATTTATACCAATAGTATCACCTCCCAATCAAAATTTCTGATAATTGTAGCATTTGGACCCTAAGACATATAAAATAAAAATAAGAGATGAGCATGAGTACCAGGGCAGTCAAAAACAATGTAATCATCATCTAAATAATTGTCCAGTTCCTCATCGAGCCAATCATCCAGGCTATCTTCAAGGTGTCTAAATATGATTGCTAAGGCAACAAAATTTTAAATCAAATTTTTTAAAATGGCAACAGACAGTAAATATATACAAGACAAAGGTAAACATAGAAACAGGTATAAGTAATTTATACTAGCAAACAAAATCTCAATCGAAAGGCTAAGGCAGCATGGCATAGACAAAGATGCAGGCCTACTATTTCAGACAAGGTTGTAAAGATAAAACAAAATTTAGAAGACAAAAGAAAAGGATACTCCATGCAATATATAAGACCGCCATTAGGACCTAATCCAAGTTCCTCCATAACATCATCCAAGGAAATAAGTTCCCTTATATCTGCATCATCTCAAACTAAAATAGTTAGGCTCCACAAAACCAAGCAACTGAACCCACAAAAGTAATAAATGCACATTTTATTTTACCCATTGCCACAGGATAGTCAAAATTTTCAGCAGCAGGGTCCAAGTTCGCAATATGTATCGTACGCCGTGCAGTGACGCAATGTTCATACAAACTCGAGCAATACGTGGACTAATTGTGAAAACAAAATGAACACTCTCATAAGTATCTCTAAAGATTCACAACCAAGCATCATTCCACTAGCCACTAGGTAGAGTCGACTACTTGGATTAGATGAAGCTATAATAGAGAAATTCTCATGTGCTCCCAAAGCAAGAGAAAAAGTCTTTGCTCTATTTCCTAATTTTAATTCACTATTTGACACATCAACTTTGTTAGTCATTGTTTTTAATATTAAAAAAAAATAGCTAAAGTGTCAAATAGTAAACAATACATAGCAAAACTTTTATCTTGCCCTACAAGCACCTAAGAAATTCTTCGCCCTAGTGTCCTATCTTAAATAACCAAACAATTGAAGCAATGCAGTCAATTTAATTACCTTGCCACTACCAGCTGGACCTATAACAAGTTGTGCATAAGGCATGATGTCCTTTATCAAATTCCAAGCAATTCCCCCTTCTCAAAGATCACAAAGAGCAAAGACAATTGACAGCGCGAAAGGAAGCAAGAACTGCAACAGTAATGTAAGCAGTGCACCAAACAGTGATGGCGAACAAGAAGTTCAGGAAATCAGTGTAGTCCATAAACAGGGCACCCCAAGTAGATAGCAGAGACACTAAAAGAAAGCCTGAATATTATTATTACCAAATATCAAACCCAAATCAAAACAAATAAAAAAAGAAAATGCTTCTTACCCAGTTGTAGTTATTCACTCAAAAAATAAATCACAAATAAAACCCTACTTTGCTGGTTTTCTCGTCAATTGCACAGAAAACCAAATGAAAATGAAAACAGAGACAGCAATTGCATATGCATGCCCAAAATTTCAACTTGAGGGTTTCTTGTGGCAATGCTCAATCCACAAACTATACGGCCATTAAAAGTTTGAAATTTAAGAGTGAAATCCAAATTCATACCACACACTAGTCAATGAGAACTGAAATTTCTTAGCATAGACCATAAAAATTAAACCAAAAATGTCGATTTCTTTTTTATTTAATTTAAAAGAGAATAGAGAAGAAGAAAAAGAGGAGCAAGAAGAAAAGGAATGGTGGCATACCACATCAAATTGTTGAATGAACAGATAATGAGACTGAATGTAATACGATCATGGCAACAATCAGATGTATAGAGAGAGGGCTACAAAGAATTATAGCAGGGTTTTTGACTTCATGTGGGTTTTAGCTATTAAAGCATGTAGAGAGTAAAGTAGAGCTACTCATTATTTAAAAATATTTAATGAAAATTATAAAATAACGAATTTTATTCATTATATATGTATAATACACTAGGATTAGTCTAAATACATTCGAAAGGATTAGTATTTTTCCCTAGTAATAATAAGATTAGCCTTCTACCATCTTTTTTATAATGGGGTCATGCTCATTTTGGTCCTTGAATGTGTGAACTCAAGTCACTTCGATCCTTAAAATTCAAAATTTAACTTTTTAATTCCTGAAATTGTAAGTTGTAGGTCAAATTAGTCCTTCAGTTGATTATCATTACTGTATTGTCACATTTTTGTTGATTTCTCACATTAAAGGGGACAATAACAACAATTAAGACTGCTAATGAGTTGTAGTTGCACTTGAAACTGCAAATGAGGTCGCCAGAACAATTACGGTGGTAAATAAAGCTTCAATAACAACTAAGATTTGTAGCTCCAAGTGCCGTCACAGCTGTAGTTTTAGCCTTTAGTGTTGCCACACAGTCTTTATTTTTATCACATTCTCATTTAATGCAAAAAATTAGTGAAAATATGACAATACAATAATGATAATGAATTGAGAGACTAATTTAACCTGCAATTTACAATTTCAATGATTAAAAAGCCAGATTTTGAATTTCAATGGCTTAGGCTTACACTTTCAGGGACCGAAATGAACATTTCCCCTTTTAATAATAGATGCTAACTCAACTTTCTCTATGTTAGAATTATCTAATAAGTCTAAGTGGGCTGCACCCAACTGTGAATTTTAGTTTTGATAAAAATAAATAGAAAAAAGGGGGTTGACTCATGATTCAGATAGTATGTGTTTGAGCCTATTATTGTGGTCTAATTTGTGGGTTGGATATCTGTAATTGATTAATGTGGATAATGGTATATGTTTTAACCCATCAGCCCATGATGAAAGGGTACTAGGACTCCTAACTATTTACCCCTCTGTAATCACTTGACTAATAGACAACAGCTCCACAACTCACCCCAATGAGAGATGTGTCAGGAGTGTGAGAGCTACAGACTCACGTTTGCAGGGAGTTCACAACACTGGGTCAAGGATCAAGTTGTCATCAACAAGTATGTTTGGTGTTCTAATTTCATGTAATTCATTTGTACAATTTTTTTATAATTTAGTGTATCCACTTATCCAATTCATCATCCTCATTTCCCCAACATGGAGTTTATTTTCATGTTGGCTTTTAACCGCCCAACACCTAGTTCCATATAACATCGTCGATCTTACAGTTGTGAGGTAAAATTTTCCCTAAAACTTGAGTGGTACACTTTTATCACATAAAACCCCTTGAGTACTCCTCCATTTCAGCCACCCAACTTGAGATACTTGAACCCTATAATTTGTGGTAAAGTATCGCCCACAATTTTCACCTTTAAGTTAGAACATGACCCCTCTTGTTAAACTTATATTCCATATGTTTTGTCTTACTTTTGCTTATTTGAAAGCCATGTGCGTCCAAAGCTTGTCCTAGTTCTAACTTTCCATTTAACTCTTCTCTCAATTCTCCTACCAGAACTATATCATATGCAAAAAATCATACATCGCGGCACCAATTCTTGAAGACTATGAACTTAAAGTTGACCAATGGTGCAAACCAACTCCGGTGCCCAATCATGCATCCTGGCCTTGTTCTTCAAAGCAAAAGCAGCCATTTCCTTTAACTTGTCATCAAAAACATATTGGATATCTCCCTCTTGCTTGGATGTTGAACACCTCACTAATCCAGAGATGTGGGTAATGTCGTTTGCAAGAAGATACTTGCGACTACAAACCACAGCTGGCCTTGAAGTAGCCCAAGGGAACAGTGCTACAGCAGCCTGCTCTAGCAAGTCCTGGGGATGCAGTGGCTCCATGGTTGAGAAGGTCTCAATCAGTGGCAGCCTCGATATTAGAGAGAAATTTGAGAGAGTTTGGTGATTGCTTTGGGAGAGGGAACGTTGAACAATTAGAGAGAAGAAAGGCATGCTGGATTGTGTAAAAGTGCGTTATTGAATTATGTGGGAAATACAATGTTTATTATATAAATCAGTGAGAAAGAGACGTCACATGACTAACATGTGGGCCTTCTTAACAGATAGTAACTAACTGAAATGCTAAGGCTATAACTGACATAATTGGCATTAAGTAACTATTGGATATACATCTATTAAATAATAATGAGGAATGGTTTGTTTAGATAATAATAGGCATGATGCTGTTACCTGACAAATAATGTAGTGTTAGTTTTAACTTTACGCTAAGAACCTAAGATATATTTAAGAGCAAAACAATATATAAACCCCATAAACAGAATCAATTTGCTGTTGGAAATTAAAAAAACTCAGAGCAGTAGAATGCTAAAATAGTAATATTTCAGTAAAAATGATCTACTAAGGAACTACCACCATTGCAGTCTGAAAATAATTTGGATCAAAACCTATTACAAGTGCAAAGAGAGCAAGTTGCATTTAGTTTAAACTCAAAAGCGAGCAATGTTCTTACCCTTAAATCTCACTAGGGTCTTTATTTGTCACTGCAACTTCCAGTAAATGTGCACAGCTTGAGTCCTGGTCACAAATTAAAGAAATTAATACACCAGATATACAAGAGATAAATCAGATTAAAAATTAAAATTAACAAGAGTTTCAACAATAAATTATAACTCAACCTCTGAAGAAATTTAACACTATCTAAGTCATCTCCAAGTATGTCACTGTCATCCTCACTGACTACAGCATCAAGGGAAGTGTCTCCAATTTCTTCACCTACTGTGTTTCTGAAACAAGAATAAATAAATAAATAAATATTTCAATTATTAGTCCAAGAGAATCTAATGAGCCCGATAACGTTAACATTCATCAAGGATTTAAATGCAGGTAAACAACAACAATAGCCAAGAAAATATCAAATCCATCCATAGTTTTTCTTATATAATGAATTTTCACGGTGCTTTTTGCCTCAAGAAGAAGGACAAAAGGTACATTCATGCTAGAAAAACACCTTTCATGGCTAATCCTTATGAAAGGACAAGTCATCTACTCACTTCTAGGGTTTGGGGGAACCTCAAATAAATGACAAATGAAAGGAAATGGAGATAAACATAAGTCATATTAGACAAGCATGCCAAAGAATGAATCTTTACCTTCCCTGTACCAATAATCTTCTGGTGTGAAAATAAACAGACCAGCAAGAAATCATAATTGAAATGGAACATTAGTGTGAGCAAAATTCTGGACCTAATAATTGCAAGATATAAAAAACTGTAAATCAAGTAAAACATGGCACCTACCTCCATACCAAATCAAGTTAACAAGTGAGGCAGAGATCATGTTTAGTGATATTCCAAATTTGATTGATTAAAGACACAAGCCAGGGAAAGGGAGGGAATAAAGCATTCACCTTGCAACCTATGTTGCACAGATACCTGCACCGGGTATGTATACAAGGTACAATTTTTTTTTTTGAAAAATTGGGATACAGGTACGCCAAATATAAATATAAAATTTTAATTAATTTCATATAAAAAAAATTACAAGATAACTAAAAGAAACATAACAATTTCAACATTTAAATAAAACTAAATTATTCAACGCTACATCTCAAATTCAAAGAAAACATACTAAATTTAACATAAAATAAGCTAACTTGTTCAACATTACATCTCAAATTCAAAGAAATCATGTTAAATTTAACAAAAATAAGCTAAATTGTTCAGTATTACATCTCAAAACAAGAACATAGCAATCAAATGGGACAGAGCAAATTTGGGATACAGTAGCATACAGGGTCCTCACAACAACAGAACAAAGTACAGGGGAAAAAAGGAAATATAGAAACACAACACCAACACACCAAACAACCCACGGCACAAGAAAAAACCAAAATCATATTTATTTAATTCTTTCTTAAAAAAATAGATGAAGAGAAGAGAAAGTTGGAGCAGTGCAAACCTTGGGGGAGAAGAAGAGTAGAAGCGGATTGAAGGAGAAGACGAAGGTCGCCGGAACGGGAACTCCCCGTAACTCGCTGGATGCAACTCTGACGGAGAAGAAGGGAACGGACAAGGTCGCTTCGTGCTGCCTTTGAAGGTCTTTCCGACGGCCGCCGGAGAAGAGCAGGACTCGCAAGAGGAAGGGCCGGAGAAGAAGAGGAGAGGCGAATTGCTTTCCTGTATGCTTTCGGCAAGACGAGGCCTAGTAATAGGGTTTTAGGTTTACTTTTCCCTTATTGCTTAATCATTCCAACTCCAAATACTACCTCTACTATAAATAAAAAATAGACTTAAATATATTTTTATTCTCTAATAAATTTTAAATTTTATTTTTATATTTTTTATTAAAAATTATTTTTCATAAATGTTTAGTAGTTAACAAATTAACAAGATGGTGGTAAGGATGAAAATTTTACTAAAAAAATTTATAAAAAATAATTTTTAATAAAATAATTTATGATAAATAAAACACAAAAGTCAATAATAGCAAAAAAGAAGCCAGGAAAGGAGAAGAAAGAAGAAGACAAAAGAGATTTTAGAAGCAAGAGAAGGCCAAACAAATTAAAAAAAGACCTTGCCTTTTATAAATTGCTTGCCTTTTATAAACTGGCAACAATGCCAAATGGTTTCCTTCCCAAAATCATCATTGCTTCTCGAATCACGCGCCCTAGGGAAGGGAAATTGCCACCCTAAGGTACACGTGGCAAGACAAGAGAGGTCCAATTTCCCTTGCGTCAGCATGTCAAATCACACAACAATCGAGGAGACGCCAACCTAATCCGCCCAATGCATACCCGACATGGGAGCACCCGCAAAACGAATAACTACAACAACTCAACTCACATCGCATGGCTAAGCCACGCAGTCCGAGCTGGGATGGCTCTTGTTATGAACTAGGCCCAAAGACCTTACCCAGGAACCATCCTGGTCCATGGATCATGGGCCTCTAGTCCAGGAAGCCCACACGGACCCACCCGAATTAAAGTCCTATCTGCTAGTTACACAAAGAAATCCTCAGTCTGAGAGGAAATTCCGCCACTCATGGCGTTCCTCGGAACCCAGAGAAAAATCCGGAATTATGACCCTATCCCTAGCATACATCTCGGTCCCCATAAAACTCACCTTAGGTGTAAAAGAGACCAATCTCGCCAGGTATGGCCTAGAACCCTTCTATCTCGATCCTACACTTCTATCCAACCTTTACTCACTTGAGCGTCAGAGTCCTTGTAGGTACACCTGTAACACCCTAGCTTAGCAGCTTATGCTTAAGTCATAATCTGCGTCTGCTAAGTTGTTATCTGCTGCGTGGGCATACTAATAGTCCCTACTTTATTCTAAAAAATAGTTAAGTTATCTGAAAGTAAGGACCCGTTTTTTTTTTAACATAAATTGTTTTTACGCGTCAAAGTAGAGCTATACGTGTGAACTATCATAAGTCCCATATAGTCGTATAACAGATCAATGCGGGCGTCGTCTGTCATACATGTACATACATAATTAGTAAAGTAAACAGTACCAAGTGGGTCCAACAGTTAATGTCATACATATCAGGCAGTCATGTGTACATATCATAAATACTGTACTAGTACATAAAAAGGGCTATACATATCCTAAGCCCGTACATACTATCAGAGCTACACAATGACATACAACAAAATACATATGAAACTAGGGCTACTAGCAAAAAGGCGTCGTCACTGATGACAGGGTCTGGGAACAGGGCTGGGCAAATCTCCGGCTCATCCTCGCTGGGGTCCTCCTCAGGATCCTCCTCCTCGTCCTCCTGCTCCGGCTCCTCCCCTGTCTCAGGGTCTACAGTCCTAACTCAGCTGCGAAGGATCCGCCGCTTCTTCGGCGGTTTCGTCATCGGGCTCTCCTGAAGCCATAAGTGAGTGGGGGTGAGAACGGTGGTTCTCAGTGGATAACTGTAGGGTCGTGGGGATCTGGTTACTCAATTATGCTTCGGCCGTCCAGGGATCTCTAAGTGATTCATGCATCTAGACATCCTACCAATTATTTCTT
>QANU01002159.1:277735-323184 GCA_003254905.1 Nissolia schottii
TAAAATCTGGTAATGTAATAGAGTATTTTGGCAAATAGGCATCGAAATAGCTTTATAATTCCATTTTCCATTCCTATTGATCTAAGAACATCTATCGATCCTCTTTTTAATATAAAAAATGAAATAAAAGTAAAAAAAAAAAAGGGGATGACTTGATTTACTTCTTCAAGGCACCGTACTCTAATAGAAATAATGAGTTTTAATATATGGGTCAAATATGTCTTTTTTCACCATCCCCATAGTGTATAGACAAATGCATGCATTTCGATTAGGATCGTATTCTATGGTTACAATTCTACCATATATGTCTTTTTCATTCCATTGAAAATCAATTTTATGGTATAGACTCTTATGACCCCCCTCTATACCTTGTAGTAATTTTTGGCTGCTACTTAGTATCGACAATAAGTTTGAAAAGGTGCCTAAAAATATTAAATTTAGATATTTGTATCACGGATCCCTCTTCGCCTAATTCTTTCCATTCAACAAACGAAGAATCAATAATAACTCTTAAATCCATATCGACTAGTTGTTCTTGGATAGCACTTGCTTGAATCTTAAGATTGAAATATATTTTGCAAAATACAAATTTATAGAATTCAAATCATTTAGGTTTTTCTTTGATTTTTTAATAATTTACTTTTTATTTATTCATTTATTTTTTGAAATGAAATGACATCAAAATAGTGCTATAAAAGCAAATCAAAATTATGTCACATAATAATTAAGTGTTAAGTATTAGTCCTTTTATTATACTTTGAAAAATTATAGATATATTCAAATTAAATTACTTACACAGAAAATAAATTAACTCAATTAAAAATATAAGCAAAATAGTGAAACATAAAATAAATACTAATAATAATATTAAAAATAATTACATATTAATTTAAATAGTCCATATAACACATTCTTTCTTAGCTTTTTATTTATAAATAATTTTAAATTAAATTATAATAATTATTATTTAATTTATATTTTTTCATTTAATTTTATTCTAATGTAATCATCATATGTTATTCGTCTCATATTTTTTAGTTATTATTAATTATATTTATTTAAGTATATATTATTTCAGTTCAGTAGTTGGTATGTTGTAAATATTTTTTTTATCAAAATGTGAAAAAAATTGAGTTGAGTACTATTTCTCCAAATAAAAAATAATAACTTATAAAAAACTCATAAAAAATAATTCAAATGTTAGAATAAATATAATAATTTTTTCAATTAAAATTATATATATATATATATATTTGATAAACACATATAAATATTAATTTAAAAAACAAAATACTCAATAATTATTAAATTTTAAATATTAAAAAAATTATATTGAGATATTTTTAAAAAAAATATTTTAAAATATTATTTTATCTCCAACCTTTTTTAGAATCATTGTGTCGAGATATTTTTTATGTGAGATTATAGTGACAATACTTTTTAATTATATAATTTATTTTGTGTTAAATAATTTTTAACATATCCTGTATTTAAATAATTTAGTTATTTTTTAAAAAATAAATAAATTTAATTATATATTAAGTATTATTTATAAATATTTATAAATTAAATAAAGATATAAAAATAGATATTTAACTTATGTACGTATGTGCATCGCGCAGACATCTAGTTGATGGTGAAAGTCGGAAAGAGTCCAAACTGTTCCATTAAAGGCCCCATCACTCATTGATTCACCCACCCTATGCACCTTGCCTTCCTTTCAATTCAGATTCATTACAAAAAAATAAAAAATAAAAAAAGCTTTTTCTTCATGTATGCAAAAGTCAGCATGCATGCAGCCGATTTTCCCGCAAGGTTCAAGATGTTTTCTTTTCTGTTTTCTTCATTTTTTGTTTCTCGATTTAAATTACCGAAGAAATCTTTGTAGAGGAGAAAAGGATATATAATCGTTGATCAATTTGTATCTGGACAGAGGTACAAGTTTTATGCATGCAATCAACTGAGTAGATTTGTTGTAGGTGACTTCTAATTTATTGAGTAAAATCTAAAATTATGTACTACAAAAGGGTCTTGGAATATTAATCATTTTTGGCTCTTAAAAAATTAATTTTAATTTTAGTCAGTACATAACACTCTTATTATAAATATAGTGACTTTGAGAGACTAATTTGAAATAAGTTTTAATTTTTTGAATATTTAATTAATATTACAAATCTTTTGAAAATTGAATGGATGCTATAAATACTCGTTCAAACATTAAATTGACGTCATAGCACGTGATGGGCTCTTAGAAGTCAAAGACTAAAAGGCTTCAGAATATTAATTAATTTTATTTTATTCCATTTAAGGGTAATTTGAGACTAAATGCTTAATAAATGGAGTGGAATGCTATTTTAACTTTAGTTTAGAGTCAGAAGCTATTTAAGCAAACCGGAAGATGGTTGATATAATTTATGCTAGATAGAAAGATAGCAGAGGAAGTACTACTCTCGTAAAAGTCAATTTCTATGTTTGATAATATTTATTTTTTTATTTTATAATATTTGGTTATTTTGTTTTATAATATTTATTTTTCTGTTTTTGTGACTATTAAAAAGTTATTTTTGAGGTGTAAAAATATCATTTTTATTACTATAATACATACTGTAGAATTATTTTTTAACCAAAACACAACTCATATGAGGAAACTATCACAACCACATTTTCACAAGGATCTACTCTCAATCCACCCACATATAATCTCACTCAACTAGAAATATTGAACATCTGCAATTATTGTGATCTCGACCTATCACTCAAAGATGCTAATAGCACAAACTACGGCCATTATTATGCACAAGATATTCCATAGCAGACATTGAATATGCTTAGTTATTTATGCTTATGGGATAGGATGTATGACTACTTTCCCAATCGCTCTGTTAGTCTTGAGGTGCGACAATGCTTCGACGGTATGAGAAAATGGAAAGGGGCTCTTGGGATCCAGTACTGCTTTCACCTTGCCATTTTCTAAGTAAGGTTGCAATTTCTCCAACACAGCCCCATCTGAAGTTAGAAAGAAATGTATAGCTGGTGGAGTTGCAGGTGTCGGTGCTATTGTCACAACTTTCCCCCCTTCTTTTATAGCCTTCAATGCTCTATCACTTTGTCCTGTTTTTGGAATCACGTGTTTCAGTTTTTCTGTTATTTTATACATGACTAACTTCGTGTAAAGCATAAAAATAGAGAAATCGTTAGATGGTCAAGAGTCTCAAGTCAAATTATATTCTACCTATTTATGAAGTGACATTTAAGTGATGAGTCCTCTAACATATTTATCAAACATGTTAAGAAATAAGCACTAAAGATACATGTATGAAATAAAATACCTCACCTATTGTATCAAACACCACATCAAACTTTTCTGTCAGTTCTTCAAAATTCTCCTTTGTGTAATCAATAGGCAAGTCTGCTCCCAACTTTCTCAACAATTCCAATTTGCCAGTACTAGCAGTAGCTGCTACCTTAGATGCCCCAAAGACATTTTTAGCCAGCTACATCATCAAACAGACACATGACAAATCATTTCTTTTCCATCATAGGACAAATATAATTGTTGTTTGTCACAAATTGTGTAAATATATAAGAGGAGCACTTGAGGTTCATAGAGGGTGATTTGCAGAAACCAAACAGAAATGATCAATTGAAACAGTGGAAGAGTGAATAATCTCAACTATAGATCCTACATTTTCTACTAGTAAGTGCTAATGTGATAGAAGATATGAAAACCTGAGTAACAAAGGTTCCAACTCCTCCAGCACCCCCCAAAACTAGAATTGATTTGCCAGCAGAAAATTCAACTCTTTCAAGTCCTTGATAGGCAGTGATAACCGCTAAAGGAATTCCAGCAGCTTCAACAAAGCTCAAATTGGAGGGTTTGTGGGCTATTACCTTCTCTTCAGCCGCAGTATACTCTGCCAATGATCCAATTGCCTTTGGATTCTGGGCGGCATTCTCATTAATGTCACCATAAACTTCATCCCCAACCTTAAATTTCTTCACTTGACTTCCCACTCTCACCACCACACCAGCAACATCGTACCCCGGAGCAGTCTTTCCAACCCCACATACAAGATTATAAACATTAATTAGTACACGGGAATTATGCAATGCACTTCTGCTACCAGTAAATACTTCCCCTTTCACTCTCTCGTATCTTTTTGACAACAACACACATTAAAAAGAAAATCATTTAATTAGCTCTAAGATTAATTTTTTTTTTTAAAAATGTGTTGATTAAATTAATCTTGGGGAGTAATTAGTACTACAATTACTTGGGTGCATTGGGAGAATGTAGTGAGTAATTGAGTCGTGAGGTGCTTGCTAAAGTGCACTAGCATAGAGTGGTGTATGTGTAGAATAATAAAAAAAAGTGGTGTATGTGTATATTTCCACAACAAAGTCAATAAACAAAAATGCTACATGTACACCCAATTTCATACACCCATATGTACACCATTAATAATGCACAAACTTTACTCTCACTAGTGCACAAACATTACAAACTTCTAAATGATACTCTCAACTATACTTAATTAAGTGCACAAACATTACATGAGTTAAAACACAAACTTTATGTATATAAGTACGAGGTGTATGTATGGTGTATGATTTTTGGTGTACGTGTAGCAGAACTCGTCAATAAAAGGTTATTATTTGTGAAGTTGAATGGCTCCCTGGTCTACAAATTATATGTTGTCATACATGAGACAGGGTTGAGAGTAAAAGATTTTTTTTTTGCACGACAATATATTTTTTTTATCAAAATTATCCGGGTATAAAATTTACTAATTTCATATAATTTAAATTGAGGTAAGTCAGTTGATTCCATTATAATAGTAAAATTCATTTTAGTGCTAATTTTTTTTCAATCCAAAATACGAGACTTTATTTAAGGGAAAAAAATGTCAAACTAGTTAAATAAAACAAATAGTAATCTCACGTGGCAATACATAATTAGGCGAGAGTATGAAATTGATGGCATTAAAATTAATCTCTAAGAATGTGTTTGATACTAGGATAAAAAGCAGGGGAAACTCTTAGCACCAAAATTAAATTTACAGTTTACACACATATATTTAATCCACAAAAAATTATCCCCAAAATGAGAGAAACCAATAGCATCAGTAATCAGATTTATCCCCATTATTTTACCCTTGTAACAATCGTATGCTAAATATTATATGTTAAGGTGATAAAACGGCCTTAAAAAACTTGGGTAGAAAGTCAAACAAAAAAAATAGGGAATCTTACTGGGAAAGGAGAGTCAGTGTTCTTGAAAAATCCCAGAGCTCTCTTATAATCTATCGGATTAAGGGCTGCAGCAACAACCTGGATGAGAACCTGGTCTTCCTTGAGTTGTGGTATAGGTATATTAGGATCAAGCTTGAGAATCTGTTCTATGTCACCATATTCTGTGTAAACCCAAGCTTTTATGTGAGATGGGATGCTAGGTGTGTTTGCTGCCATGATATTGATGTGAGTGTTTTGAAAAATGAATTGAGTGAAGGGAAAGAAGAGTTAAAAGGATGTGAAGAAAGTGTGCTCATTAAGGTTTGAAGTTGAACAATTTATGCTCCCTGGTCATGGTTAGGTGGTGGAAGGGGTGACGAGGTTGTTGTGTCAAGTGGTTTTTTATTAATATTTCCAATACTGCTTTGAACCAATCAATCGAATTTTGAATTACTCATCCTTCTAACTTATTTGTTGTTTTAGTCAAATTTTTTTTAAATTATTTATCATTCTTACACTTTTAAGGTGAAATTTATTGTTAAGTTATTTTTTTGGTAAGCTATTGTGTCAATTTTATTCGTTCAAAATAGAGAAAAACATGCAAACGCACGAATGATCACCATTACAATAACTCCCCAAAGTTGGAAAGACCTCACTAAAAACTCTCTAGTTAAATCTAGTGGGAGAAACCCCTTATTTTTTTTAGAGAGAAAAGATACCGAACCTCTCAAATTAATTCAAAGTGGGTCGAAAGCGTCCGTCGGCTACTGTGGAGAAGAAAGCCCTCCAAAAACCCTTCAAGAGCCGCAAGGTCGTCAACGTACCTTTCAAACCGTCCACCATCATCGTCTCCAACAAGGTATTACTCTTGAGCTTTCTTCATTTGACTTATCTCTCTTTCTTTTAGCTCATTGATAGATATCATTGTTGTTTTAGTTAGTCACTACTATATCATCTTCCTCTGTCATGGCCGCCTCTCCAAAAGGGTTTGCTAAAGCCCAAGAAGGCATATCTTGTTCTAGAGTATGTCTAACTCTCTTTTGTCATAGTCGTGTTTTTATTTTGTATTGTATCTTCTAAGTGCTTGACTTCATTTATTTTGTATTGTCACCGGTCATTCCTATTGAAGAACCTCAAGAGCTAGCACCGGTGAGCAACTCGTCCATTCCTCAAGTGGAACTTCCACAATTTTAGTTGCAGACTCTTCTTAGTATTCTGAACCGTCCTTTGGAAGACTTTGCTAAGGATGGATATTATATGCAAAATCATTGGACGTCCTCACCTTTCTCAACAACCTTGTCGCCACTGAAAAGTGACCCCATTGGTCAGCTCTCTTAAGGACTTTTTCCAAAAAAAAATTGATCATATCCCGAACCTTTTTTCTGGGCTCGACTAAGTAGAGGATGACAAGAAGACGGTGAACCGATCTCTATGGTTGACGAAGAAAAAAAATTAAAAACAACTCATGCAGTAGAGGCAAAAGTAAAGGAAATTCTGGATGAGGTACGAAGGGAAGTAGATAGGGTATCTGCATCCATGGCCAATATTGATGCTAAGACTTCTGACCTATCTTATCTTAAATTGATTTAGGTTTATTCGTTAGGATATTTATGTATTTTATCTGTTAAGATACCCATCTTATCTGTTAAGTTTATCTTTATCTTATTTTTAACCTATATATAGACATATTATCCTTGTACTTTGTGAGCACATTCATAAATACAATACATAATACAATCTTTCTTGCACTCTCCATAATGTTGCTTACCACAAGTCTGACACCATGGTCATGTGTACCCTATCCTCCCCAAGCTCCGTCTATTGTCCTGCTGAATAGCCCTCGACTGTGATCGCGTTACCAGCAAATACATGGAAGAGGACTCCGAGAAGGCGGCCCTTCCTGACAGTGCTCCTTGTTGAATGTATGGCTCTCGACTCCTGAAATTGCCAAAAAAAGAGCCCTACACCTTGGTCTTATTCCCAAATGGGGAAACTCCATTACCTTCGATCAAGCTAGTCTCGACACAAATCGTAACATCCACAATCTTTGTGTAAGTCATGGTGTTCACGTTCATTTGATCATTTTGCTTATTATGAGTATTTTTAAGTAATGTATAGTTAACATTTTTATACATGCAATTAATTAATTATTTAATTTTGAATATTACACCTTGCATGATCCATGTTTGGGTTTTGTGTAATTTGTTAGTAATTTGAAAAAGTATGTAAATATAATTTTAAAAAATCAGAATTTTAAAGAAATTATAAAAAAAAAATAATCTATGTATTTCGCAGTGGTTACGAACCATCGCCACCGCTAGTAAATGTCTGCAGAGTTACCAACGATTGTTTCGACAGTTCATGAGAACCACCGCTAAGTTGCTAGCAACACAGGTAATAAGGGTGATTGAGGAACCAAATTTAGTGACAGTTTTAACTGCCGGGAAATCCACATTCTCTTGTAGTGTATATATCATATATTAAAGAATTTATAATAGTAATACTTTATGATAAAACATAATCTTATTCGAAGCATAATAAGTAAATAAGAAAGATATTTAGACAGACGGATTCTGAGCATTACGATCTAACTTCCATTGCACTACTCAAATATCTACGTCATGATAGTTGGGACATACTGGTCGAGTTCATAGATTCCTAATTGTTAGTTTGACGCACTACCCAAGCGCCTAGGCCACGATAGCTGGGGATACGCTACCTGAGTCCCTAGATCCCTAATAGTTAGTTTGGTTCTTACTATAATGGTACCAAAGATCAATGTAGGTTATCGTTGACTTATAGTTTTGTCCTAAATATAACTTTCTTAAAAATATTTAAATAATATTAATATGAAATAACATGAGCATTATAATGTAAACACCTTAACTTGATAGCATAACATAACTTAGTTTGTTCATAATCATTCAAGCACATGCAACATGACATATTTAATGCAATAAGGATATATGGTCTCATGTACTTCTAAAATAGTTTTTATGACTTTCTAAAATAACTTCATAATTATTTTCATAAATAACTTCCTCAAATAACTACTTTCATAAATAAGGAAATTCCTAAATAAATGACTAATTTCATAAATGCTTAAAAGAAAATACTAAGTTTCGTCTTCTACGATTTCATAAAAACATGCATAAAATAAATAATTTAAAAATAATTACATGGTCTGAAAATAGATTGTGAAAAAAAGCAACTCATCTAGAAATGACTAACGATTGAGGAGCACAGAGACTGAGAGCTCCTGACACCCTACGTGAAGGCATTGTTTTCCTATTGATAGAAGAAAAATTGAGAGAAATAATAGAAATAACTAGAGCTTTGGAAGAAAGTTTACACCTTCAGAACTCTCTGAGTGAATTAGTAAATAATAACACTTAAGGGAGACTTCTATATATAGAGAGCTCAAGACCCCTCTAGACACACTTCCTGATGTGGGACATCACTTCTGTGCTACTGCAGCGCTCCTTGACACTTCAGGACATTTTGATCTTTTATAATGTTGGGTTAATGTAGACATGTAATGGCTTATAATTTATATGTCAATTTTGTACCAAACAAAATTTACATATTCATATTTAAAGTAAGAATCATTTTTAAATAATTCTTTTTAAGTAAATTGAGATTTAATTGGTTATTTATTAGATAAACATCTATCAATTAACAGGTCAATCCAAAAACAAGAGTGATAACCTGTTTATTTTATATAAATAGAAAGAAGAGGCTCATTGCCAAAAAGAGAAAAAAACAATTTGTGCCTACAATTTGACACCACATCCACTCTCATACACATCTTAAGTGTTTGTGTGTTTGTTCAAGGGCAATGAAGAATGAGACTAGGATTAAAAGGGGGTTCTTTGGCAACGTGTTCGTGTGGACAAGCTAGAGACCGTGCAATTGTGCAACTCTTGTTCGTGAGACAATCATCAAGTTTTATGGGATTTCGCTCTAAGAGGTATATGTCTCGTGCCTTTCAGTAGTTATAGATTGTTTACATTATCTAAACAAAATAAGGTGATACCAACGTCGTGAAATGCAAATTCACAAGTTTTTAATCCTATGAAAAACATGTTCTTTCAATAAAAATTTTGTTTATCAAGTCTGTTGCGGTCGTTGATAATTTTTCAACAATGATATTAGAGTCATCCTTATGATTGTTTAAATACGGGTGATATGTATCTGTCTTTATAAGAAATCTTATTTTTTGAAGAGTTTGAATAATCTTGATAAGAAATTTTATTATAAAACTCAGGTTTCTTCGTTACTCTTGTAGTTTTATAATTTTGTTTTTCCGAAAACACATCTGAAATTGTTTTCGATAACTAATGAAGGATAAGAAACTGTTTCAAATTCTTTTATCTATATAAGAAATCGTATATGATATCGATTTCAATATTCTGGTAATTTGTTTCCAAAGTGCTTTTGTCACAGCATTAATAAGATTTGATCTGGATATTGATTTCAAGATGAAATTATAAGATAATCTGTTTGGATATGTTTTAACGTAAAAGGATTAAATGAGTTTTAATTCCATTTATATAAAATATCAGATTTAATTTTTTTTATTTGGTTCTGATTTGTGATCGACGGAATGATATTTGTTTTTCCAACTAGTTCTATTACAGGGGCAGTTCTACCTTTTTCTATTTCTCCTCAGAGTTTGAATTTTCTTTTTTAACTGAAAACATCACAGAAAATAAGGAGAGACTTGCTCAAGGGGATTATTCAAATCTGCATTTTTAGTATGATATACTTGACTAACATAATTCAATCACGGTGCTCCTCAAAATCACTTCATGGGATGAAAATCTCCCACTAAAGTATAGATCAACCATACAATTTTTAGCAAATTTTTTAGTGTTTAGTTTGTGGAAAGTATTCCTATAACAATTGAAATCTTAATTTCATTTATGGTTCTGATATTTTGCCTTTCTATGATTTTTTTTCTTTGGCGCTATATCTTTCAGTGATTTAGTGTCATTGATTTGCTTTGAAATTAAGGTAACGAAATAATGATTCAGCTTATTTATGTACCTAGCATTGTTCATTTTATACATGTATTTTTGTTTCATTATTATATTTAAAATGTTTACATTTATTAATTTTTCTCACATTTGAATGTGATCGCTAAAACTACAAGGTAAAAGATATGTTTAGTGCATTTGATACTAAAGAGAAGAAGATATCAATTGAAGGGAAAAGAAAGGTAGGGTGAATTTAAGTACGAAGGTGATATATATTTGGCTTATAGTTTCTCCTCATATTTTCATCTGTCTATTTGGGTAAATGTCTTTTTTCGAACTATTTTCCAATCCTGTTGTATACCTTACTATTTTATATTATTCTCTTACAACATGTCACTTGTGTCTATCCCCTAAATGAACGTACAGTAAATGAAGAAATTTACCAATGCTTTCGACAGTGAAAACTAAGAGACTAAAAAAGAATAAATATATATAGTGGGTTGAATAAATGAAAGTAAAGAATAAAAAGAATAAATTTATTTTAACTTTTTAAATAAATAAAAAAAGAAAAAGAAAATTATCTATTAGAAATTGATTTGATTTAAACTTAAACAAAATCTAACCATATCACATTACCATTTATCCAAATGATTATTTAGTATATCTCAAACGCAATATTTGTTTTATAAAATAACTATTGACTAAAATTGTTTAAAATATTAGGTTTTAATAACATAATTTCTCCATAAACCTAATTTTTCATTTATATAATTAAAAACAGCTTTTTTTTAATTTTCCATGCATTGCACAGGTAAAACAATACTAATATTAATAAATGAAAGAAGATCAATATAGATAATAATAAAGGATAATTTCTTCAAATATTTTTGCTTATAATTGAACTTGAGTTTAATGATTATGTACTACAAAATAAAGCTTTTTAATACGCTCATCTTATCAAATCAAATCTTCTCGCGTCCAAAACTTTTAAAGTAGAGATTAAAACATTTTTAGTTTTATGTGGCAAAAACTGGACTGAACGAGAGAGTAAAAATTTGCTACAAGATAGCAATTAAACTTGAGCCTAATTAGAAACTTCCTTAGCTTTTGTCCAAAAGCATGAAAAAGGAAAAAGGAGAAAGTATCTAAAACATCATTTCTTAAAACCCAAAAATATATAACCTGAGCATCCAACACTTTTTATGCCATTAATGTTCGGGCGAAATCAAATGTACATTTTATAAATACATCGGTAGGTAGCCAGCGTTTTACATCAAATTGAAGCCAAAACCTGGTCATCATTCATGACCCAGCAAAGAATTCATGAGCCTCGCGATATCGTTCTAAGACAACATTATAGAGTGGGTGGATAGGTTCTAAAAGATTGGAGTAAGGGCCCAACACTACCTTAGGTAGTGGTGGAGAATCTGGGTGCTTTGACCAGCTATACTGACACAATGAGAGGCCACTCAAACAGTAACATGTGTGATAGTGATCTCTGCGTTTACCTGGTTTGTCTCTCAATCCACCGTCTTGTTCCTGCGTCAAGTAAAGATTATTTAGCAAGGATAATGAACTCCACCATGTAGTAAATCCAAAGAGGGTGTCAAGAGCATTAATTCAATCACTTACCACCCAAGGGATATATATTATCCAAAATGGGGAGTACAAAGCATTAAGGTTGTGTTTGGATGGGACATTTTCAAATTCCAAGAAATTTCAAATGCAAGGAAATTTAAATGAATCAATTGAATTCCCTTTATTTTAAAAATTTAGTTTGGATATGATAATTATATTACATCATTTATACAATACTTTGTTTGGATAGTGAATTATATTTATCTACTTTAGGCAGGGTCCGACCAGCGACCAAGCAAGGTTTGGCCAGCGACCAAGTAGGGTCCCACTAGCAATTGAGCAAGTTTGCCAACGACCAGGGTATGGCCGGCGATCGACGCAATCTGACTATCTATAGTGGTTGGTCGACGACTGACAATGGCCAGCTAAGGTTAAGGGGTGGATGACCAGCGATCGGGGGTGGCTGGCCAACAATTGGCGATGGTCGACCGACGTTCGGTGGTGGCTAGCTGGCATTGGCTGGCCGATGACCAACGAGGTCCAATCGACGATCTACAATGGTCAACAGATGATTGGTGGTGGCTGGCCAAATTTTTGGGGTGGCTGGCTAGCGATCGGCGGTGGGGTGGTCGGCCGGCATTCGGGGGTGGCCGAATGGTGATTGGGGGTGGCTAGCTGGTGATTGGGGGTTGCCGATCAGCAATCGACAATGTCCGACCGAAGTTTGGCGATGGTCGGTAGGCGTTCGGCGATGGCCGACCGGCATTTGGCGGTGGCTGACCAACGATCTATGATGGTTGGCTAGCAATCAACAATGGCTGGCCAGCAATCAGCAATGAACGACGGACGTTCGACGGTGGCCGGCCAACGTTTGATGTTCAACAGTGGCCAGCTGGCGACCAGCAGTTGTCGGTTGGGATTTCGGTGGTAGCCAGCCAATAATGAATAATGTGTAGTAGATTATGAATGGTGGAAGTGTTGAGGATGAGAAAGTCATGACAATGAGTAGAGAATGAAGGGAATTTTGGAATTCCTTGTGAAGAGAAAGAAATTAAAATCCACTCTTTTGAACTACATGAAGTACCTCAAAAATATACTTGAAATTTTGAAATTCCTTTCATTTGGTATCGAAAAAAGGAGTTTTGTAGCAAGTCAATTGAAATCCTCTCAAAAATTACATTACCAAATTGATGCAAATTTCAACAAATTCAAGCTAGAATCGATTTAAGTAAAAAACATAAATCAAAGGTCAAAAGATGTTGATATTAACGAGGGGAAGGTCCATTACCAAAAGGTTAGGCTGTGTTTTTTCAGAAGTGCAGTCATGTGATTCATTTTTATTTTCAGGAAACTGATACAACTAACGTTTAGAATCTCTGTCTCTCATCCATATGTATGTTTAACGAAAAAGATTGTTTGCCAAGAAGTGCATAGAATATACAGTCAAACGGATTCAAAAGGTTCAATCATATAAAGCTGAATTTCTATTTCAAGCATTCAAGGAATCAGCAAGAGTTGATTTTTTAAAAATGAGGTGAAAACAGAAGATAAGATGCAGACCTGTGAACATAGAAGAATATATTGCTGCAAGGCAATGCTGTGAAAGAGTGGTTCTCTTGCTCTCCGCTCATTAATAAAGCTATAGCCAATATTTTTAAAATCAGCTGAACAGGATTCATTCATGCCTGTAAGAATTAAAAGTTAAAGTAAAGTGTTAGTCTCCTGAGAAATAAAATCAGAAAGAAATAGTTATTAAAGGGAAAAGTTAATCTCATGGAAGTAGGAAATTTTCAAACACGTCATACTTCAAAGTCAACTAACCTTCATGCCTAAAATGGCGTGTTACATCACAAGAGGTTCCATCCAAACTTTCCTTTTCTCCAGCTACGGCAGATGATGTAGAAATCTGCAAGGCTTCTGCCATTTGTTTGTCGATAACAGAATACAATCTTTGCAATAGTGCAACAGCTCCTCCCTGATTACTTTCAAGTTTCAATCCATCTATATCAGAAAGAAGATAAATGAAGAAAATGTAAAATTTTAATCACCTGCCAAAAGGAGTAACATCCATCCACTAATTTATTTGTTCTCCCCTGGAATCCACACTCCCTACCTTGCCGAAATACCACCCACTCCTAATACAAGGCCTCAGATTATTATACCATTCATGTAGCTTAAAAGTGTGGGCAATTTCAAGTGATGTTCTTAGGAGCTAATTAATTGAAAGGCACAAGGAAAGCAACAAATCTCTTACAACTAATCGTGGCAGATCCAAGCGATTAACCTCACCAATCAGAATCATTGCAGCTAATCCACAAAAGGTGTACCTGAGAAAGAAAAAGTCAATATATACGACGGCTTCTCATGCCCTTGATGTTTGTAATGACATATATCATTTGGCAAAGTAGTATCACAAGCACATAGAGAAAGTATGATGAAACATACCCACCATGAGCCTCAGAACCAGGCTCACCAGCAATGCCACCCTCATAAGTTTGACAGCTGCACAGAAACACCATAAAATATTACGGCAATACACAGAATGCAATTAATTATTTCACTTTTTTGTTGACAACTGAACTGATGTAAACACCAAGACACCCAAAGTTCTGAAAGGCCATCAAATAACTAGAAGCGAAAGCAATATAAAGCAATTCCATATCCCAACATAACATACCTCGGACATTAGGGCTATTGGGACTTTCAAGCATTACCAGTGACTATACTTAAAGGTCCCATTTAAGCCCACAAATGGTTAACTAAGAGATCATAAAACAGTTAGCTTTAATGGCAACATGTTTTAACACTTGCAAATTGATCTAGGAAAATCAATCAACAATCTAAGCAGTAGAAAGAAAAACATAGAGTTTTGCACGAAGTTTCTATTCTAAACATTGCCTTTCAAGCAGAAAACATATGGCCAGATTTAGCACCAAAACTGAAGTTACTGCTTCTTGAAACTAACCTTAAAATGTAGTCTCCAACATTCTGGATCAGCTCATCATCCAAAATGTTCAAAACACTTGCAACCTGATTACAACAAGATTCTCTATGTTATACCTATTTATACGAGCAGTGGCATAAAAAGTCCCCCTCAAACAATGAAGATAATAGAGGATAACGGAAAAAAGATCTTAGTTAACCAACAAAGTGCAAGTACGATTATATATACATACATACACATACCCACACACAAGCATATGTGAAACAAAAAGGTAGAGATAGCCAACTTACAGAAATGGCAGTGTAGCAAGCTCGTACATCAATTTCTCCTTCATCATGCATCCTACATAAAAATGATGATAAAAGAAGATGGTGGACTAAATCAGCCCTAAATGTGTCAACAAGGATATAATAAGCATTAGGACCACTTGAATTCACACTATTAGTGAATGGTGTGAACTCAAGTGGTTCGCAAAAACTTAAAAGCCATCAAATATAATTATAACTGGAGTTATGGCATCCATCTAGTATCATGTTAATTGAAGCCAAAGAGATAAATAAGGTATCAAACCTGAATCCCCCATTTGGTTGTTTCATCTGCCGCAGAAACCCAGACAGTTTATCTCTGACAATAATATATTCGAAGTACTAAACCAATCAATTCCAAATGTATGAAAACTAACCAAATAAATATACAACATAATATTATACTATTAAAAGCTTGCTTTGAAGAACATAAACTGACCACCTATTAATCGATGCCAAAGCTTTCTGGCCACCCAAATCAATAAGAGTATTGACTGCAGCATAAGTTGTGGCAAGATGAGGCATCTGAGGAAGATCTCAATGAGATTAGCACTACGATTTTTGAAAAGGGACAGGCGCACAAATTTAAATCCTGAGAAGTGTTATACTCCTTGAAAGGCTGCTACACTAGTAGTAAAAACAAAGCCAACCTCCACAATACAAGGCATAAAGTGTTGCTAGATGTATTAAGGATAAAAAATATCAAACGGAATCACGTGGCTATAATCCAACCAACAACATTAAAGAACTGAATGAAGATAAGGCCAAAACATATTCAACTGAATTGGTTCCAACACAAACATTACAGCCTTTTAAAACTATAAAAGTGAATAATGTATAATTAAACACATTATTCATTTATTTGTTAGTAATCTATTCATATACATAAGAGTCAGTGGAAAGAGACAATAAAATTGTTTTAGAATGAAAGAAAGATAGCAAAGAATAAAATTCAAGAAGACCATAGCTCAATAATGAAATAGAAAATAGGGGGAAAATAACATAATAGTTGCTTGCCTGGCCAGGTCCCCCAGCATATCCACCATTCGGATCCTGCAGAAAGAGCAAGAGATTCATTAGGATCCAGAAATGAGATCAGAAGAAAGTGGCCAGCTAAGAAATCCTGTCTTTAAGTAAAAAAGAACACAAAGCAGACAAAAGAACACAAAACACACCACCTAAAGAATCAGCACGGCCAGGCTTGGCACACTCAGTTCAAACTGGTACATAGCAAAAAAATTAGAGGGAAAAAACCCTATATCAAGTTGTAAAAACAAAAAAAGAGGCACTCAAGAAGACTTGGTAAAACAATGTAGCGCATAATCTCAACTTGCAGGCATAACTAGACTTATCAATGTAAGCAACGGAAAGTATAAGATACTTTATTGCACACTTCAAGTTCAACGCTTCAACTTATCTCATCAATGCTCAATTTTTAATTTCTTCTTCTTCATCTTTGTTTTCCTTCCTAGCAAAATAGTCATCATATACGTGAGACTTCGCTAACACCTATGGATACTATTAACTATGGGAAATACTTAGATGCACCTGGAGCGTCGTGTGGATATGCTCACACCCAATAATAGAATGACATTTCATAATAGGACCCACCATTAACGCACACTCTTATCTAAAGTGCCATTCTATCATTGATAGTGAGCACAATACACTTGGCGTTGCAAGTGCACCTAAGAATTTCTGCTTAATTTTTTAATTCTGTTGCATTTTCAGATCGATGTATGTAGATATACTACAATAATTAGATAAATATTATTTACTTATTATATTCACTATGACTAATACTAACTTTTAAAATAGTGAAAGGTTTGTGTTATTTTGTTAATTTTATATTAACTTTATATATTATATCATAGAGATCAATTTTTCTGCACTACCGTGTAAAACAACTATACACCAATAGAAATTCAGAAAAGTGATCAATCACAGTGGATAGTTATCATGGCAAGGAATTACTTACCATGATTTGTCACTTGCTTGAATTTCTATTATACATTCTACCTAAACCCCTGTCCACTAGGTCATTCCTAGTGGCTTACTATCTTGAATTTCTATTAGTTAATATTGTGTTGATGCATAGAAATTGATCCCTATATTATATCCTACTTCATATTTTCCTTCGTTATTTCAATGATTTTTTTTTTTACAATAAATTAGGCAAAAAATAAATAATTGAATGAGACTGTGAAGCGAAATTGCAAAACCTGGCAGCGGTTAAGAAACTCGACGGTGTGGTCTTGGAGTTCATCATCGACAGATTCTCCCAGCAGAGCCATAGAGTGGAGGATCCAGTAACACAGCCAAGGTCGACTACACAAAATACAGCACAACACATCACATTTTTAATATCTATAAAACAAAAACAAATAAATAAAAAATTGAATAAGAAATCGCAACGTGCAACAAAGACGAGAGAGAGAGAGAGAGAGAGAGAGAGAGAGAGACTTGGCGTCCAAGACGGAGAAGGCGGAACCGAGATGGCGGAGGCCTCTGGCGAGGAACTCGATGTGCTTATCGCGCTGCAGCTCCAACCTATCGAAGAGAAGAAAAAATAATCAGAGATTGAGATTGTTGTGCAGAAAATTGAGAGAGAGAGAGAGTGTGTAACGGATTCAGTTAGACATACATGAGTGATTGGGCGTTGGGAGGGACGGTGGCGAAGAGCTGGTAAATCTGGAAAACTTGGGACTCCACCATCCACTGGTCCCGCTGGCTCACGGTCGGCGTCGACGGATCCATTCTCTTTTGTTATGTTATTCCCAATAGCGATGCCTGTCACTCTTGAGTCTGAACTCAGAACTCTGAAGTGGCGAATACCTGTTATGTTGTTAAGTTCAGGTGTTGGGTAGTGCAGCCGTCATGGTCAGAAGCTGCGAGAACCAGCGCCGGTTTCTTTTTTTTTTTTTTTTTTTTTTGGTTATTCTGCTTCTCGTCCTCCGTATTGGTATGTGTTATTGGGCTATGGGCACCAGGCCTGTAAACAGGTTAGCCCCTTAGTCAGGCCCACCCATTTTGTGAAGATCTTCTTGTCAGTGGGTTCGTGCCTAGGAGGGATTTTAGACTAATCTCTTTGCACACTGCTCATTTAAGAGGTGGACACTCCCCCACGGATTTTTTAATTACTTCATATCCAAGGCGTTTTTTTGTTTCGATACATCACAAAACACTAAGAATGGCTAAGGCCTAAAGAAAAGAACACACGTGGAGTTGGCCAAGAGAGTTGTCAACAAAGACGTTGGTGGGGGACTCAGCTCTCAACATAAGGTAAAACACCATTAGCTCCCTGTTTGGTCAGCATATCTGCACATTGATTGGCCTTCCTAAGAGTATGATTGAACATGACAATCCAGTCACAGCTCCTCCGGTGATCAATCTCGCAAATGAGGCCCCATAGAGATGAAAGTCACTGCACCTTTCGGAAAGCAACGTTACCGCATGCAAGGAATCATAGGCACAAGCAATCTTTCTAAAGCCAAAGATGAAATCAATGGACTCAAGCATGGGTCTCAGTGTTTTTATGATAACAAAAAGTAAGTGCAACAAAATGGTTTTGGAGATAAAGAAGAAATTATTTCAAGATTATTCAAGATGATATTCTTAGTGGTAATAGATCACTAGAACTAATTATTAAAAGCTTTTCAAAAGAAAAATTGCTTAAGCGATTTTATGACCATCTTGCTTTTGCATGGCGTTCTTAAAAATGACATTTTTTAAGAAAATACTTTTTGAAAATCCTTTTAAAAAAAGGTGACATATATATCTTGTGTTTAAAAAGTTTTTAAACCTTTTTTTAAGGCTAAATGAATTGATTTAATAGAATATTGGAATCAATTCATATAGAATAAAATTAAAATATTCAGAAATTCATTTTCATTGAATTGATTCACCAAGGTTGATGAATCAATTCTTAGTAGTGCAAGATTATTATATTCTAATTCAAATTGAATTGAATCGATTCAAGAGTTTGAGTGAATCAATTTATCCTGATGAGCTGTAATTGAAATTTGCAAATTTTCATTGATTTTTAATGATTTCCTTCATTCTTTGAGAGCCAGCCTTACCGGCTATGAAAGGGATCTTTGGCACATGGTTTTGACACACCCAACTAAGCAAAAGGTTTTTCGAAACTCTATCGATATTATTTCAAATTCATCTTCATCATTCTAACTCTTGTGATTAAGGGAAATTTCTAAAGAAAGGGGCTTATAGGCCTTATTTTTATATTTGCTATCAGGGAAAGTGATTTGAGAAATCATAAAAAACTTTCATTAATTTGAGAAAGACTTTGTGTTTTTCACATACTTTATTTAAACCACTTAAAAAGGAGAAAGGTTGTGAACCTTTCGCATTTTTGGAGAGTGTGGTCTATAAATCATCTTTAGGGTGAAGAACTCTTGGGAGTGTCCAAACACAAGGTTAGGAAGTCCATGAGTGTGTAAAAAACTTTGTGTGGTTTGTAAAGGTTCACAAGTACCTATATACAGTAACTTATTTTATAGTGAAAAATCATAAGTTTGCTTAGGTATTCGACATAGATTAGTGGTTGGATTGAACCAGTATAATTACTTGCGTTGTGTTTTTTTTTTTTTCTCTCAACTCTCTTTTACCATCCAAGCGTTTCATCTACATGTTCCATTACGTTTTTATTTGGTTCTTGTTTTTGTTTAAAAGGTCTTGGGTGATTATTCTTGTTGTTATAATATTAACAGTATTTGTGTTTATATACATTGGTATATATTCAATCGTGGGCAAAATATAATTTGCTTTGGGGGTTTTACCATTTATTTCGTGTGCTTTAATTAGACACAATTTTTTTTTGTGTATCATCTGTTGTTCATATTAAAACTAAATTAATTCAAGCGATTGATTTATTCTTTTTATTAATCATAAACGTTGTTATATCTTTGCGGAAAAAAACGTGTGTCTTTTTGAAGAAAGTTTTAAACGGAGGTTTTAATTAAAACTTATTCACCCTTTCTTGAGTTAGTGAAACCACTGAATAACACAAACAAGATCCAAACCCAGCTTAATGACCATTAACTCATTCCAAAGAATATCACATTGGCCAAGAGAATGAAAGAAGCCATAGACCCATCAACCGATATTATTTCGTAGCAAGCCACCACAACCAGTTTTGCTTAGGGATCCATGAAAACTCCCATCAACATTTAGCTTGATGAAATCACCCTTGGAGTGTAATGACCCGAAAATCATTACTGATACACAAGAGACTAGTTTCTTTATGAAAGCCTCGTAGAAATGTTTTTCGTAAAAGCATGCATTTTAAACTTTAAATAAAAACAACTAAAACATTTTTTTAATAAATATAAATAAACTCTTTACAATGAACATAAATATACATGATAAAATATGTGACTGGTTTGAAGATCCTGCTTGTGTACAATTGGAGTACTCTAGACACTGACACGAATGTAAAATAAAATAAACAATCTAAAATGATCCTATAGATAGCTTCACCTCAAGGTAACTGTTGACTTAAGAAACTTGACGTCACTGCAACTGGCTATGTCGTCCATGAACTGCTTCTACATCTTAAATTGTAACGGGAATGAGAGTTGAGGGGTAAGAACTCTAGGGAGCCTCAGCAAGTGAATGATCACCCATAGTACCCACAAGATGTTTCGAAACACGGACATACATAATGTAATACAAAATAATACTTAACATGCAAAAAAACATTATAATATCATAATACTAATAATAAATATTTCGTGAAAACATTAAAACAATAATATAGGAAAGTATCTAGATAGACGAATCATGAGCATTACAATTTAGCTTAACTGCTAGGTCTCAATAGCTAATGATAATCTAATCTATCTGAGTCCTTAGATCCCTGGTAGCTAAATTGACTCTACCTACAATGGTACCAAGGATCAACATAGACTGTTGCTAACTTACAGTTCTATCCTGGATCCAACTACCATGAAAACAATTTAAATATAATAAAATGGGCATGATAACTGATAATTGATATAACTAACATGATCAAAACATTGAAATCCATGAACATACACATGCAACATGATGATCTTTATGCATTTGAAACAATAGTCTCATGGTGTTTCTAAAAAGGTTTTCATGATTTTCTAAATCCTTTCATAAACTACTTTGCAAACAATTTTGTAACTGTTCATAAAGATAAATCTAATATTCGTAAATAAATAAACATGTTTCTAAAAAAATGTTTTAATAAAATAGTTTCATAAATATTTTNCAAAAAGTAATGTTAGTCTAGTGATTACCATATTACTTAGTATGGGGAAGGTCTTGGGCTCAAACCCTGCTGGAAGGTAAATGAGCCCTGACAGGCGGCCTGGCCTATTCCCACCCCTACTTATAAAATATACATAAAACATAATGATTAAAAGAGACCATGAGCAACAGCTCACTCACTTGGTGTTGCCGAAGAGTGACTATCATTCCTTGCGAGCTCGGTTAGAACTTGAACAACACTACTGATTAACTCGAAACACTAGGACTACTCCTAACATCGTATAGTAGATACTCTATGTGAAGGCATTGCTTCTCCATGAACAAAAATATTAAACTAGAGCAAATAGTCTAGCTAGAAGTGGAACCTTCAAGCTCTTAAGTGAATCAACAAATTTAAATACTCAGGGATGAGTTCTATTTATAGCAGAGCTCAACACCTCCTCTAAACAACTTAGGCAATGTGGGACTTCTACCTCTGTATATGGGGGTCTTAATTGCTACAACCGTCCACTATGCTTTGTACTGCTATAGCGGTCTTAACCGCTGTAGTGGTGTCCTAAATGTGGGTCATCACAGGAAGTCCTCCAACAACAAGGCGGTAAAACAACTTAGTGGATGAGTTATTCCTGCCCAAAAAATTGGTATAGTCACTGCAACCCAAATAAATCTGGTGCAGATATGGTTCACACTAAGAAAGCTTGCCATCAATGACCTCCTTATTCCTCAAAATCCAGATTTCCCAAAGCGCATAACAGAATAAGACACCACAGAGAGGATGCAAAATCGCGAAGCCAAAGCTGGTCATCAATGGTGAAGAATTTCATATTAGCATGAAACTCTAGTGCCTAACAGATCTCAAAAACTTTGCGACAATCATGGAGGCAGTGCAATGCAGTCTCAACCTAATCAGAGCAGCGAGCACACATAGAAGTGGGTGCTAAGCCATGGAGAACTCACAGATACGCCATTGGAAGCTCGTTATGGAGAGTCAACCATAGAAGAAATTTAATCTTTTCTAGCACTTTGAGTTTCCATAGCCAAGTCCAAGAGATCAAACCCACAGGAGAAAGCTCATCACAGAGACGCTGACGGAGCAACCAATAATATCCCGAGTAAACTGAGTCAGCCTCAGAATGATTTCCCAACCCAATTATGGAATCACACAGTTCATCATTAACCCATCATATTTTCTTGTCAAAAATTTCATTGACAGTATTAGACAGAACGGTAGCAAGAGATGAGAAATTCCAACAGTTGTGATCCCAAATATCTTGAATGCAGAGTTTAGTATAAAAAATATGAACAAAATTCACTGACACAACAAAAAACCGTTAATTTTAGTATACAATCAAATAAATTTTATAAAGACCAAGAAAATCCCAAAAACATAATAAATGGGGCTAACTTAGGTCATCTTTTGAGGAAGTATAACTAATTTAATTTAATTCAATTTTATGCAATAAAACACAAAAAAGGGTTGAAGATATAAAAATGCGAGTTTGAGCAATCACAAGTCGTCCTCTGACCACTGTAGCGGTTATGACCGTTGTGATGGTGTGAGCAATCATGTTTCTCCATTGTTTTGCTTCCTAGACACTACTACAACGGTTTAGAGTTTGGATCTTCATAAAAGTTTTATATCTTTTGGTGACCGCTGCAGTAATCCTAACCTTTTGAATTTTCCTCGGATGTCTTTATGAAAGTTTTAGATCTCTCAATTCTATTTGAAATAGACATAAATTTTGTCTTATTTAAACTTCAAATGAAGAAGTTGTGCCTTGATATTTGTGGCAACTCTAATGTGAAATTTCAACATCATTATTCTGACTTTTGGACTAAAAATAACCAAGTAGACATTTGATTAAAAATGAACTAGTAGACATTTGATTCAGCTTCCTAAATTTTCATGAGAGTTATAGAGCTTCCTCTTAACTTTCCTACAATATAAGACTTGAAAGAATTTCATGTCTACAGCTCATGTTATGATCCACATATAGAAACAGAGTAAAAAAAACATAGTTTAAACAATGATTCTCACAATTGGCATTGGGAACAAAGTGACAAAGATGCAAAACTAAAGCTAATTCACAACCTTATGCATAAAAACCATGTAAATTGTCTAATTATAGTAGAAGAAATAGGTGCATAAATGCAATCTATGATCCACCAAACATCTCCTTATTTTTTGGATTCTAAAAAAAGTTAGATAGGTTCGACACTAGTTATCTCTGTAGGATTAAGACATGTTCCCAAACATCTTGAACACTTATAGTGGTAACTCACGTCATTTTTTTTTATCAATTATGACAACTAAGTTTACCCTTTTAATTAAGTGAGCCTCCCATGTCCAAAAGGTAAGAAGTGGCGGCTCGTGGGCCGTGGCGGCTCATCTCAACTCGCAAGCCTGAACAAATACAAATTGGACCCTTAGCTTTTTCGCTCGTTAATTTTTTCTAAGATGGGGGCTATTTCTCTTGCCACCACACACCATGACATCATCTATCTGAATTTATATGTGTTCCGCCGGGATGAGACGCAAAGTAATGAAGGCGTAGAGAAAATTTTTAAACTAAAAAATTAAAGAAAGTAAATCAAGTTTTTGGTTTTACAATTTAACTTCTATATTTTAATACATTTTCATCAAATCAAATAATAAAAAGGGATTTAATTTGTATAACATGGGCGGTGTAAATTTTTTTTACACTATTATTCAATCAACTTAAATTATTTCATTTACATGATTTTTAAAATCATAAGAGAAATAATTGTATTTTCTTATGTGACTAAATGTGATTAGATAAGAGTCGGTGCATCAAAATTAAATTCTAAAGAGAATGTAAAGTCTTAAATCTTTTCCTTATTTTGTTTCGCAATTCTATCTCTATGTATGGATCACACAACAGTCATATATACAATTTCAATTAAGACTCCCACTTTGAATATTTTATTTCTTCATATTAGTGATCTCGCTTAAATAAGTAAAGACTATCAACTAAGGTTTGTCTAATAGTAAAATGGTGACATTTAAGTGTTTCATAGTACTCGAATGATTGCCTTTAGTGGGAGGATGTCTATGAGAGAACAACAAAAAAAACAAAAAAGACTCAATAAGGGTGTGGGCATAACAGTAGAGGCACACTACGGTTCTAGAGGAGGATTGCAGACTCTTGAAGACACTAGTGTGAGGATAAAGTAAAGAATGTATACTTAGAAAGTCTTATAAACCTAATGTCTTAAGATTTTGTGTCAAGATGTAGTGTCTAACTAACTTTTATGTTTATCACTTAGACTTGGTTTGGTAATGTTGTGGCTCTCTAAAAGTCATTGAGCATTCTAAACTCTCCAAAAGTTGCTCTTAAAAAGTCATAATAGTATTTTTTTTTTGAAAAATAAGATAAAAAATACTCCTAATAAGCAGACGCCACAAGCATAGTATTTGATAAATATATCATTAAGTTGCTCTTAAAATATAAAATGATTATAATGAACATAAACAAATGTGTCAATAAAGTCCCTATGAGTTGGCTAACCCACAAGCCCCCTACATCATAGCCCCTTGACCCATCAAGCCCCCTTGCTAATGGGCTAGTTAGCCCCCAAGCCCATATAGCCCCTATACTATTGAGTTAGCGTCAAGGCTTCTACAGGCTCACCTGTTATTCTACTTTTTTTTTCAATTCTTTTTAAATAATTATTTTCAAAAAATATTTTTCCCGACTTGGGCTGACATGACCCATGGGGCCCAAAAGGCTTGTTAACCAATAATTAAGGCATTTGTTAAGAAAGTAAAAATATTATTAGAAATATACAAATCTTAGTTTTTTAATAAAAACTTATTGCATTTGCTAGCTTAAGAGCACTTGTTAGCATTTCCAAAAAAAAAAAAAAAAGAGCAAAAAGAAAAGACGTATAGAGGGTGCATTTGTTTTGGACTTTAATTGGCATGCACTAGTTGTCATTCAATCAAATCTTATTATATAAATTACAATAATTGATTCTCGTACTTATTACTTAAAAAATATACATATAAAATGATTTGATTGGATAACACTTTATATTGTCAATGCATAATAATTAATTAAACACTATGTTTCAATTTAAAAGATACTAAAAAATTAAGAGTAATGCTAGAACCCCCAAACTATTCGACTTAATTAAACTCCTAAACAACTTTATGAAGACACTTGTCAATTTTAGAGGATCAAATAAACAGAAAAAAAAGTATGGCCAAATATCGTTAATATAAGTTGTTAGGAGGATAATTAGATTAAATAGTTAAAAAAATTTAACATTTTTCTAAAATTAATATTTGTTATAAAGTTGAAAAAATTAAAAATAGATTTTCTTGGAATCTATATAACTTTTTGAAAAATTATATAACTATATAAAAACTAATAAATTTTAGGGAAAAAAATAATTTTTTTATCAAATAAATTGCAACAAATGTATTCTTAAATTGATAAATAAAACATAAAATAATTAATAGTAAAAGTTGTGTATAATTTTAGAAATTATACGCCATACATGTAATGATCATTAATTGCGTATAATTGAATGATGTGTGTACGGGTGTATGCAATTTGGGTGTACACATGTTATTTTTTTATTCTTTGATTTTTTCTATTCAATGCAAAAAAAAAGTTGTTTGATCACATTTTAGATATATATTAGCAAGATTCATGATGTGATAAACATTAAATGACAAGTTGTCATAGTAATGAACAATAAACTGATTTAAAGTTATACTTTTATAGTATTTTTTTTCATGATGAAGTGTTGTGTATGTATAAGTTTTAACTATGAATCTTATGCAATTAATTTTATCAATGGTACAAAACAAATAGTTACAATTAGTACAATATAAATATAAAAAGTAAGGGTAAAAAAGTCCTCTAAGTAATAATACCAATCAGGGGTAAAAAAAGACTTTTAATTGATAATATAAAATGTAGGGGTAAAAGTAAAATAGACTTTTAACCAATAATATAAAAAGTAGGGGTAAAATAGAATTTTAACCTATAATATAAACTAGGGCAAAATAGTATTTTAAATGATAATATAAACTAGGGGTAAATTTGACTTTTAACTGATAATATAAAAAGTAAGGGAAAAATAGACTTTTAGCCTAAAATATAAACTAGGGACAAAATAGTCTTTTCAATGATAATATAAACTAGGGATAGATTTGAATTTTAAATGATAATATAAGTTAGGGATAAAATAGATTTTTTTTGTCTCGTCACCCAATATCCAAACAGGATATGAAGCCAGTCATCATGTCTTGCTCATCACTACCAAACATAGTTCCGTCTCTTTCTCCATAGTCTTCCTATGTCCGTATTTTTCGTTTTAAGACACTTATCAAACACAACCAAAGAATAAAAGATAACAATGATATTAATACATTTGAAAAAATATTTAATATTTTTTAATCTAATAAAATGATAAATAATCTTATACAATTTTAGCATAAAAAATATAAATTTTAAGATAAAAAGTTGCAAATAAAAAAGATGAATAAAAAAGGCAATGCAAATTAAAATTAATACATGATATAATATTCACAAGAGTAAGCTAAATGGACACCACATAATAAAAGTGGAGAAGGAGAGAAAACAAATTATTTTTTAATTATTCATAAACCCTACGTAATAATATAAAACACTAATTTTATGTTATTATGTGCTGCCTACTTAATATTCTCTAAAACAGTGATTCAAGTAACCTCACCCTATCCATAAACCATTCTTTAAAGGTGATCTAGTCTAGTGTGATAGATAAAAAAAGATATACTCCGAAAGAGAGAGAGAGAGAGAGAGAGAGAGAGAGAGAGGAATGGTGGTAGGGTCCACACGAGAAGGCAGGTAAAGGGTGCCAATTCAGTTCACCCCTTCCTTGGATATGCTCCTCGCCCACCCCAACCCCCATGTTTCCTGTTATGTCTGCTCCTTCATTTTAAATGATTAATTTCTTCTCCTATATATACTCCCTCTACTCACTCTCTTTTCCTCACACACTTCACAATCACAATTCAACTCTCTCTCTCTCTCTCTCTAATTGGAAGCAATAATGGCCATGATGATGAAACGCGCTGCTTCCTCTGCAGTTCGCTCCCTCCTCTCTCCCAACTCCTCCTTCACCAGAGACCTTCATGTAAGCCCCCCACTCCTCCTCTTTTAATTTCTCTCAAATCAATTATTCATTTTAGCACCAAATCATCCCACAGTTCAAATTTGTTGTGTTTCTGATGATCGATTCAGATTACTGCTCTCTCTCTCTCATCTCTCTCTGTCTCTTTATCTGTGATGGCGTTGGATTCTTTGTGAATGATTCTGATAGGCGGTTGGGGGTTTGGTGGTGGTTCTGTTTATCTTTTCTTGCATGCGTGATCCGTGCCGATCACGGAGGTAGTAGTGTTAATAAACTCTCTTTGTGCGCGTTTGGGGTTCACGTTTCACCATCGCAATTACACGTGGTTCTCATGCCGTCACACAAAAACACTAGAGGCGACACCTCGTCATACTTTTTTTTTTTTTTAATTATTAGCAAATTAGCGATAACACCGCATCTTCCTTTTGGGGCGATGTTCATTAGTTTTGGTGGTTTTTGGTTTTGGGCTCGGAGATTTAAGACCTCCGGCCCTGCCCAAATTTTATTTTTCGTTGGGTAATACATTTTGGTAATTGAACAATATTACATCTTTCGGACAAAAATTTTGTTGGCAAAATTTTGGATGTTTTGTATTTTTCAGTATGCAAATGTTAGGGATGAACGCCACTTATTTATGCTCGATCATGGTTATGTATGTCTTTCTTCTTTTCTAATTGATAAATAATCATTTGTTATGTACAATTGAGAACAGGCCTCCGGTGGAAAGAAGAAGATTGTGGGGGTTCTGTACAAAGGCAATGAGTATGCTTCCCTGAACCCCAACTTCGTGGGTTGTGTTGAAGGAGCCTTGGGTATGCGTGACTGGCTCGAATCACAGGGCCATGAGTACATCGTCACTGATGACAAAGAGGGACCAGATTCTGGTTAGTATGCTTTTAGAGCTTTATTTTGATGCCAAAAGTTATGTAAAATATTCTGCATATCAAAATTAATCTCGTTGTTTTATCAATATATGTAACGACACATACATGAAATTAAGCAGGCTAGCATCAAACCATACAATTGCGCGAGCATTAGTCATTTAGATCAAACCATACGATTGGTTCTGCTCATGATTGTTAATTTATTTTCACATATACTGAATTTTTTGTTTTAGTTTGATGATTGCTAAGACTTATGGCTGTTTGTTGTCTCTTTGCCAGTACTTGAGAAACACATTCCTGATCTCCATGTCCTCATATCCACCCCATTTCACCCTGCCTATGTCACTGCCGAAAGGATAAAGAAAGCTAAGAATTTAGAGCTGCTGTTGACTGCTGGAGTTGGTTCTGATCACATCGATCTCAATGCTGCAGCTGCTGCTGGCTTAACTGTGGCCGAGGTCACAGGAAGTAATGTGGTGTCGGTTGCAGAGGATGAGCTCATGAGGATCCTCATTCTGTTGAGGAATTTCTTACCTGGGTACCATCAGGCTGTTACTGGAGAATGGAAGGTTGCTGGCGTTGCTTATAGGGCTTATGATCTTGAAGGAAAAACCATTGGAACTGTTGGCGCCGGACGAATTGGCAAGCTCTTGCTGCAAAGGTTGAAGCCTTTTAACTGCAATCTTCTGTATCACGATCGGGTTAAGATGGACCCTGAGTTGGAGACACAAATTGGAGCGAAGTTTGAGGAGGACCTTGATGCAATGCTTCCAAAGTGTGATGTAATTGTTTTGAACACACCTCTTACTGATAAGACAAGGTATAATTCCTTGATTTAATACCAAGATAAAGTTATAATTTTCAAGTTTTCATGGGCAGGGATCATCACATGGAAATATGTATGAGTATATTTCATTATGGATGAAACAAGGGGTTATATATGAATTCTTTGATCATTGCCTAGTAGTGAAAAGTGATGAACAAAATTATTTCGTTACTTAGGGGATTCTTTGACAAGAATCGGATTGCTAAGTGCAAGAAGGGTGTCCTGATTGTTAACAATGCTCGTGGGGCGCTCATGGACACCCAAGCAGTTGCTGATGCTTGCTCCAGTGGCCACATTGCAGGTAATTGTAAAACAAGCTGACAAATATTATTACTATTGAAGTAATGTAACACTTGAATTTGATCTAATCAACATATTGTTCATATTGAGGGAGAGCCATTTGTAGTGCAACCGTAAGATAAGGTTGCTGCATTCGGACCTAAAGGTCACAAGTACATACCATTCAAATCGTTGTAATGTTTGATAATCTCATTTTAAGTTGGCTAGAGCTGAAATTGATCTATATCCTTCCTCTCCTTTGCTAATTACTTTCATCTCCCATCTGTTTGGAATCTCTTGTTTCTGTAGGCTACAGTGGTGATGTTTGGTTCCCACAACCAGCTCCGAAGGACCACCCATGGCGCTACATGCCAAACCACGCCATGACTCCTCACGTTTCCGGTACCACCATAGACGGACAGGTACTTCTAAGTTTCCAGATATTCACATTCCCTGTTTTTGTAATACCTAACTTCTTTCACTTCTTTTGTGCCTTTCTTAAATGGAATACTAATGGTAACAAAATGAAACTTGTTCAGTTGCGTTATGCTGCTGGGGTGAAAGATATGCTTGACAGGCACTTCAGGGGTGAAGAATTCCCGGAACAAAACTACATTGTCAAGGAGGGTCAAATAGCAAGCCAATACCGGTGAAGTAGTGTGAGTTAGGTGTTCTGAGTCTTCTATTGTAGAGGTCACTGGATGGCCACCCAAAAATAATTTTCTGGCTTTGGGAGAATTTGAACTTTTGTATGAAATAAAACTGAAATGAACGCCTGAGGCGACTGTTATGTCATTGTGTTTTTTGAATTTGAAATTACTGCCCGGTAATGCAAGTGCGATGTAATGCATTAGATTGAACATTGACGAACAAATGAAAATAATGTAGACATGACAAAGCATGTGGTTTAGTAAAACTTGAAAATCTTTCTCTTTACATATATTGAAAAAATGTGAGGCAAACATAAAGTTCATTGTTAGTTTTTCAGAAATAATACTGATCTGTGGATAGAACTGGATCAAAGAATAACTAGAGATAGCCCAAGAATGTGTTTATCACTACTTCCTAATACAATTGTGCAGGGATATTTTAGAGATCTTCTGATCTCCTGATTACTCAATTCCTAAATTCTTAACTGGTTCCTTATTCATCTCTACCACACTCTCCCATCTTTAATCGACCTAATACCCTCTTCCCTTTCTTACTAACTAATTATTGTTCCTATTACAAGTCTACAAGATCCATTACCTAGGCCTATCATCTTCGTTATACCTTTTTTTTCCCTTTGTGGATGTTGCATTGGACTCCAATCGCAGGCATATATAATAACGGCGTGCTTATGTTTTGATTGTCTAATAAGATTGCAATTATTCAGATCATTTCTATTTATTTTTGATAGAGTACAAGCTCAAACCAGCCTGAACAAAGGGTGAACAAAAGAGTACAACAAATCCAGTTTTAGATCACTTCTTAGAAAATGATTGCTACTTTAAAATTGTTAATAATGCTATAATACAATGTTTGATATACGTAAGTATTCTTAATTGAAAATTTACATTATCATATTTTGTATAATAAAAATTATAGGTTAATATATTTTTTTTTACATAGATGCCTTCCAAACAAAAATTGAATAACTATTAGATGACACCATGTAATTTGGATTGAAATCCTTTGTTCAAGTTTCACGTTCCCTCCTTATCACTTGAATAAAATTTTGACGTGTATAATTATGATATCATTCATAATTTTTTAAGTCAACTATTTTAAAATCACTTGTGGCGAGATCTACACATGACAAATTTATATTAGAGGGTAAGGAAGGAGATAAGAAAGTTGGACAGAAGAATTGAGTTCATATGATACACACATTTAATATAGCAGCCTCTAGGTTAAACAAATTAGGATAACCTTATAATTGAGTTGAATTGGATAGATCAAATGTAGTTGGTCGCGACATTTAGATTTGACCCATTTAGGCCCATAGGTTAAACAAGTTAGGACAACCTTATAGCCGGCCATACGAGCTAGTAATATAACAACCTTGCCCATTTGAAGCTAGACTTCGAGCTTAAAAGGGTTTACATATTTATCTTTTTCTTATTTACAAAGTTTTCTATGTACTTAAGAGATGGGTTTTTTTTTTTTTTTTCCCACTTAATAGGTTTCAAACAATATAATTCACATTTAAATTCAAACTATATAAAAAAAAATTATATAAAACTTTTGTTTCTCTAAAAAGTAATAAAAAAAACAATTTAATTTTGATGCACTAACTGTAAAATATTTTATACAATTGTTCAATCAATTCCTTTTATTTGGATGACCTTTCAAATAATGGATGAGGTAGTCAATCATATTTACTAATTTGTTAGTATATAATTGAATAACAATATAAAAGTTTATCCTATCAAAGCATTCCAACTAAATTCATAAACAAAAGAAAAGATAAAGTTATGCCTAAATTGTAATTTTATTTTTTAATTTTAAAACCAAACGAGTCAACATTTTCAGTCTGTCCGATTATGTCGAATAAACAGACCAGCCCGTTTTACTTGGTCTATAAGATGCTAAAAACCATTAGATAAGCCACGCCTAATGTTGACAATACTCACGTCAACAACTTTTCATCAAACTATCAAGAAAGAATGTGATGGCGCTCAACAAGCAAATTGGAAAGAATATAAACCATTATATTACAAATCTTCCCAAGAATGTAAAGGCTCGTCAAAGTTAGTGGTCAAAACATAATTGGGAAAATAAAAGATAGCTAGCCATAGGTTCATTGCCCAAAGTGTTCAAAATACAGAAATGACTTGACTAATCCAAAGTAAAAACCATCAATCAAGCAAATATTAAAGTGTGGACTTATTTATTTGAGTTAATACCTAAATTAGTCCTTGAAAATGTCTTCGGTACCCAAGTTGGTCCCTAAAAATATTTTAGTGTCACATTGATCCCTATAAAATTTGAACATTATCAATTGCACCGAAGTATGATCCTCGATCCACACACTGAATCCTGGAGCTCCTCTCTGATAGTGGGTCTTGATCTCAAACGTGGCGTGGGTACCTGCAAGTACTTTGACGTTCAAGTAAGCAAGTGAGTAAGGTGGCTAAGTAAGCTAGAATAAGTTGGGTTTCGTACCTGGGGTGCTGTTTATTAAATACCTGCGTGTTGAGAGAATTCTTCCACGTAGTGCGGTGGGAGGAGGATATCTCGGACCGCGTTATCTAGGGGAGAGTATCTCGAGCCCGCTTTATCTTCAGAGGGGGCTATAAGTCGGGGCCGTTTATCTTATCTGGGAGAGTATCTCGGGCTACTATCTCGTTATGTTGCTAGGGGGACGACTCGGTCGGGTTGGGTTGACCCGCAGATGCTCGGGCAAGGGTCTTTAGAGTGGGCCTTTGTGATATGGGCTTCTGGAATGGGCCTTTATGGTCTAGTCCGTAATAGGAGCCCCCGGCTTGGAGCGCGGAGTGGGAATCCGTGATTCAAGTTAATTTTTGTGATTGGCCCCGCGGAGGATAGTGCTTTGTCCGTACAAGATGTGAGGGTTGGTGTGCCGTGGCTCTTGGAGGGTTTTTCTGCAGAGGACCTGACGATTGGGGTTTTTCTGTAGAGGATGTGACGGTTGGGTTTTTCCCTTTCGGGGAAATCGTGCGACGAGTCGTGTGTCTCGTCGTGGGGAATTTGGGTCGTTCGCTTGAGGACACATGGGTGAGTGAGCGGCCGTTTGATTTCTTGATGGCAGAGGTGCAATGATGGGTTTGGAGGGAAAATGCTTCGTTTGTCGCCCTTTTTAATTGCAACAAAAATTGAATTTTTATTGTTTTTCCCACCGTTTGGTATTTAAGCTCTTTCTTCTTCTTTCATTTCTCTTGCTTTGTTGCGCCCTGCTCCTGTTTTCTCCTCTTTTTCCTGCTTTTGCATTCTGAGGTGTGGTGCTTGATCGTTCGTGGTTCGTAGTTGTAGTTTCTGTTTCATTCATCCGTTCTTCAATTGCTCTAGTGAGTGTTTCTGTTCCTATTTCTGTATACTTATTTGTTTTTTGGATTTTTTGTTCTTGTAGAGTGTTTTGGGCCTCCTTTTTGTAGGTGTTGTTTTTTTGCTGTGTTTTTCGTTTTGGGCATTTTTGTTTTGGGGGTTTTGTTTGTAACATCCCACTTTTCTCATGAGGAATTTCACCAGCCTCCGAGTGTAAATTAAAATTTTAAAGTTGGTACTTATATGAATGCCAAAAATTTAACCGCGTCTATCCTCAACTTGTTTTCTGTAAACTCGACAATTCATTTTCCCCTAGCATTGACATCGTGTTCCATTTTTCTCCAAGCCATAACCTCGATTTTATTTATCCCCAGGGGTGGGAACGTTAGTAAACTAAGAGGACATAAACCAAATAGTGTCATGAAGGACATTGCCATAAAAAATTTAGCAAACTCGCAACATGTAAATGCATGCTACTCACTAAGCTCACCCTCCCTAATCCCTAAGGGTGCATTCGGTTTGGACATGCTGAAATTCAGCAAGCCATTCCAGCCCTTGTCCTCGTGAGATCCTCACAAGTTTTTGCTACATTAAGAGCACCCAATCACACCTATTACCCTTCAGATGTTTGAAGAAAATTTACACAAATTAGCAAGTAAATTCCCTATGATCACACGGCCCAAACCGCAGCAATAGGCAATGATGCCTAAAGAATTCCCCTCATAAATGTGAGTGACTTGCAACTCACATGCAAGCTGCCACCCCACTCCCAAATCACACTAAACCACTTCCATTTAGATATTTGGTGATTATGTGGGGGACAATCTGCAGCTGTGGGGCGTTAATAAATGCCCAACTTGTATTCAAATAAAACGTGCAAAAATATATTGTCATGCACAATGCAAAAGCCAAGCTGAAACACAGCCCTATCACCGCCCCTCTCTTCCTCCTTGCCACGGTTTTGAGCCAAGAAACTCACCCCCTCAGCTCAGCCGAACTGCACTACACCCCTAGGCAATGATGCCTATAATTTTCCCCACATTTATGATGAGTGACTTGCCCAACCAATGCATGCTGCCACCTAATCCAGTTTAATTGTGATGAGTGGAGGGAGGGGGAACGGATGGAATGCACAGCATTGTAGTTAAATTAACAAGGATCCCTATAGATAGGGAGTGCCCTCAAGCAACCGATCACAAACACACCCACACCACCCAAGCCTTCATTCACTGTCCCTCTCGGTTCCCACTCTTTCCCGTAACTCCCCGTCCCTTCACACACCGAAGTTCACCCCCTCTCGTCATCCACTTCTCGACTCCTCTTGTATGCATCCTTGAAGGCCAAAGCTTGCCACTAGAGAGCCCTCATAGCCACCACCATCCATCTCCGCGTCATTTCCTTGCAAGGAAAACATCAAGACAGCCGCAGCTTATCCGCGGGGTTCGTGCTCCCATCTCTTGACTTCAAGAGATACCTTGAGGGAACCAATCAAGAAAACTGAAGCTCGGTGAATGTGTCCATCAATCCATTCGGTTTCTTCCCTTCTAACATTTTCCACATTTTCGTGGGCAATAAACGCTTCCCTCTCATGCATGCACTTACTTTTCTTTCTTTACTATTCTCTTGTCATCAAAGCCAAGAGTAAACCAGGGTCTGAAGGGCCTGGTGTACAACTTCCCGGAACCTCTCCTCAAGCGCGCAAGAGCCCCTCCTAGTGTAGTCGAGCTTCCCACCGAGTTGATTAGGTGGGTAAAATTAGCTTAGACCATCTTTTTATGGTTACATGCTTCATTTATATGCTTATGTGCTGCGTTTAAATTAAGTTTGCATGTGTGTTACTAGTATGCTATGCTTGTATGTGAATGTGCATGTGCTGATAGTGGTGTAACGTGGTTAAAAACAAGCTTGCATGTTTGATCAAGACGAAAAGTTCTGGTTGTTGAAGATTCTGTGTAAATTGAGTGTAGTTTTGAGGATCCTAGGTTCTCCTTTGCATGTGATGGGAGATTTGAAAAAATGCACCGAAGGTTGGGGTTAGGTCTAAATTGAGCTTGCATGTGTTGCTAGAAAATCGGTGAAGACAACATATTTGGTTGTTAAAATTTGTGAAGTAAACCAAGCGGAACCTTTAATGATCTTATCTTCCTTTGCATGTTAAGAAACGAGGTGAGAAAAAGTATTGTTGTGCTGTTTGAATTGATTTCATGTGTTATTGTAATTATCTAGCTAAATTAGAAATGAATTTCTAAATATGTTAACGTGCTGATTGAACTATAATTGTACGGGGTATTTTAATCATCTAGCTAAAATTTGAGAGTGAAAATATAACACGTTAAGGGGCTGTTTGGACTAGTTGCATGTGCTAATTTGTTCATCTAATTAAATTGGTGTATGAAGATATAATTATGTTCTAATACTGTTGGATTAGTTGCATGTGCATTCTAAAATTTTCCGGCTATGAAAATATGAGACAATCATGTTCTAATGCTGTTGGACTAGTTGGATGTGCATTATCAATTTCCTAGTTATGAAAAATGTGATATAATTATGTCCCAAGGCGGTTGGGCTGTTGGTATGTGCAATATAAAATTCTCTAGTAAGAAAATATGATATAATTGCGTTACAATGCTATTGGGTTGTTTGCTGGTATCATCGAGTCTTCATCCATTCTGATTCTTCTAAATCTACGTAGATCAACATCCTTAATGAAGGGATTTCCACATCCATTGAGGAGACTACTTCCATCCCATATACCAAAGAGTGTTTCCCTAGTTTTTTTTGTAAACACAAATGACATGACTGTGTAATAGGAAATTCCCTATGGGGTAATGAAGTTGATTTTTTCTACCCTATAAATTCATAGGGATCTGATTGTATCAAAATTATCTGTGCATGAAAGAGAACATGTGGCTCCTTGTTATACTATCGACTAGGACATCAATGTGAGGCAATGGAAAATTGTCCTTAGAAATAACTTTATTCAAATCCCCATGGTCAACCCACATTCTAACATTTCCATCTTTCTTTGGGATAGACACGACTTTTGCAACCTAGTCTGGATGCCTTGATACCTTTATAAACCCTTCTTCCAGTTATTTGGTGGCTTCCTCCTTAATCTTTCAAGGCGTCTCCTTCTTAACCTTTGCTATTCGGAGTCAATGTTAGGATACAACGAGATTTGATGGGATGTTATTTGTCATCCAATCCTACCATATCTTGGTGCGACCATGCAAAGACATTAATGTATTCTTAAACAATCTTAGCATCCCATTCCATTACGGATAGTCTTTCACTTTCAGTGCTTTCTTAATCTCATGTTGACAAAACTAGTTCCCTATGCTCATCACTAAATAAGGCCTAATCCCTGAGTTTCCAAAGATTCTTTTGTTGGGCATTGTTTTAATGAGGTTTAGATTCTCAGAACATTTATTTGGAAAGTACTGAAAAAACTAAAGGTTGTAGAATAAAAACAACAAATAAATATGGCAAGAAAATGGGAAAAAAAATAATAATTGAAGGGCTAGAATGGAGTGCAAAATATCATGTTGTCATTCATACCAACTCCATCTCTATTTCCATATCCACCAAGCTAATCACCTCTCTTGTGTAGGGACAACAAAGAGCAAGGTGAAAGCTTGTCTTCGATTCTTCATTACACAGATAACACGAGCTTTCAATATTTAGTCCTCGATGCTAGAGGTTGGAGATAGTTGGCAAAATGTCTCGACAAAGTTTTTAGGTGCAAATTCTACTTTTTGACTACACTTATAGAATTCACATAATCTTTTATAGGTCTCTGAGTTTGAAACTCATTAAATCTGTTATAATTTGAACTACTATCAACAATTTTCTATTGAATTGTAGCATTCTAAATTCTTAAAAAAAAAATTAAAAAAATTCAGTTTTCAACATTTTGAATTCTATATAAAAGATTATATTTTTAATCATTTTTTTGAAAAAGCTGAAATAGTTAATGTTTGATTTTGGCTTTAGTTGGGGCTTTGAGTACACGTGCCCTAAATCTGGAAGCAAGCTAAGCCAGCAAAGCATGTCCCATTGACTTTGAAAAAACTTTAACCTCTTCACTCCTCTTCTATAACGCTTACCTCAAGAGTCAACACATTTTTAGAATTCAATAAATGGAACTTAAGTTGCGGTTACGGTTAGTGGATTCTATAAAGAAAGAAGAAAAGAAAGCGAAGAAGCGAAGCAAGAACACACTCTCTTTTACTACAAGAAACCTGAGCCCCTCTCTCTTGCTCGCTCTCTCACACACACAGAGACGCGTTTGCTGACAGAGAAAGCAAAGCAAAAGCATCAAATGGGTGCCTGCTGCAACGGTGACGTTTCGTCGTTGGCAGCGTCACACGACGTCGTTCCCGCCCGAGATCTCAGGCCCTCCAAGCACGTCCGCGACAACGTCCATGGCAACATTTACCTCGATTCCGTAATTTCTCATTTTTATTTTTCCTTCATTTCCCCCCTTCTTTTAAAAAAAGAAAATTCTCCGGTTTCAAAAAGAATTTATCTTTTGTTGCAGCTCAGTTTGAAGTNTTGACTCGCGGACGCTTGGACAAGGGTCTTTAGAGTGGGCCTTTGTGGTCTGGGCTTCTGGAAAGAGCCTTTATGGTCCAGTCCGTAACGTCCAAAATAGTTGTGATGAAACTCAAAACGACGCCGTATTGGATATAGGAACCATGTTAAGAAAAACGATTTTTTTTTCAAGGAGCAATGTTGGTAACCTCTTTATCTCCATCCATTTCTTGTTCCTCCTCCACCACTACAATTTGACCCCATATCAACCACCACTATTGCACTCCCATGACCACCCTACTTTGCTAAATCAAACCAACAAAATAGAAGCTAAAATAACAAAATCCATAAGAAAACCCTAAAATTCAAAGGCAGTGAGGGAGAGGAGGAAGACGCTTATGAGGTTGTTGGATTTGGCCGAGGTTGGTTGTTGGGGTTTTGATGGTGAGGACAGTGCGTGATGGCTATGGAAATGGTGGATGTGAGGTGGTGGAAGTTGAGATGGATATGGAGGAGGTGGTGCCAGCGGGTAAAGGTGATGGGGTGGGGGGCGGAAGAAAAATTTGAGTGGTGGTGGTTGTGAGGTGTTGGAGTGGGGGAGTGGGTGGGTTGTACGGATGGAGGAGAAAGGGGCTTGGTGGGATGACTGTAGGTGGTGGTGGAGGAAGAAAAGGAAAATGGCGATAAGGAGGTTGTCCAAGTTGGTCTTTGAAAAATTGTTTTTCCCAACTTGATTATTGTGTCTAATACGACATCGTTTTGATTGTGCCAAAAATGACATTGTTTTGAGTTCCGTCATGGCTATTTTGGACAGAGTAACTAATATAAGCAATCTCTAAATTTTATAAGGACCAATGTAGCACTAAAAATGTTTTAGGGACCAACCTGGACATCAAGGAAATTTCTTGGGACCAACTTGGGTATTAACTATTTCTTTTTTGGTATTAAGTGTGCACTCGCTAAACTGAGCTTCTTCAACACAAAAGTCTTTCTCCCACCTATTGTTAGTGAAATGAAGAATCTCAAAGTGGAGGAAGACGAAGCAATGCTCTCTCATACTTCAAGCATCTGTGACTCGGTTAGATATAAGCCCAATAAGCTTTTAACAAACCATGCCATGAAACAATGGTTTTATGGAGATCAATGAGTACGGTAATGATAGATATCAATTGTAATTGTGATTCATCCATCCAACTAACTAGAGACAATGAAGACAAAGAAAATCAAATAAGATAGAGTACAAAAAATCAGCACCATCTAATCAAAGAGAATCAAATATCCTAGAAAGCAAATAGAATCAATTAGACAAGCAATTGCAAGTGAAAGGTACAAAGCAGGGTGAAATGAAAGGTAAGGAATCCAATGGTTAATTAATAATGCTACGTTCTCTGATTGACACAACCCAAACAAGATAAAATTAAACCACAAACCACAAATACCTTAAGAAATACTCGCGTAGGCATAACTTGTCAGCAAGTAGATATATGGACAAGCTTCGTGCGTATAAAAGAAAAGTCAGCAGTAGTTTATATTCTGAAACAAATAATTATGCAACTAAGAGTCAAGATACTTGAAATTCTCCCAATATTTGGAGTTGCTTGAAGGAAATCCTCTAGCATTTTATGAATTTATAGAGTAGGAAAACAATTCAAATATGGTCAAAATTCTAATAAAGCTAAAGTTTCAGGATAAGAGTATTATCCATAATCTGTTAATAACCAACAAAGACAAAGGTTATGGGGAAAATTCTTTGGACATACTCAACACATATACATCACCATCATATTCATAAACACGGAAGCCCAAGATTTTCAATTCAACTCTGGCGAAAATATCACAATGCTAGGAACAAAACATGTCAAAAGCTCCATGAAAGGAACCTTTAATCACATTGAGGGGAAGAAAAAAACAACAAAATTTTCCTAAGCACAGAGATCCAAGGTATAAAAAAAATCAAAATCAAACTTGAGACAGAAAAAGATCTCAACACAACATAGAAAAAAGAGAAACCAAACGCGTATACAACGAATCTTTCAGTATTCCAGGGAGATGAGCACAAATATGGAAACGGAAACAACAACAACTAAGAATTATCTCACTACGTGGAGTTGGCTATGGAAACTGAAACAAGGACAAAAACGTAAGACTAAGACCATGCTTGTTTTTTTACTTTCTTTTCTTGTTTTCGATCTATTTACACTATTTACTTCAAAAAATCTTTAAAAAATATAAAACAAAAACTAAACAGATCTTAAATTCTAGACTGATCAAACCTGTATTTCCGTTACTAGAAAATCAGTATTTAGCAACAGAAAAAATCCGTCGCTAAAGCTTGAATTCCGTCGCTAAAAAGAAAATAGCGAGGGATATTTTTGTCGCTAATGTCATTGCAAATTTGTTCCTACCTAAAGTTTTGGTCACGAAAGTCATTTCCTCACAAACTATAGCAACAGAAATTTCGTTGCTAATTTGTTTGTTGGTAGTCGCCACAAGATTAATCCCATCACTATCCATCTAATTAGATTCTACATAGCAATGGAATTTTTTGTCACTATCCGTTGCTAATTTGATTCTACAAAGCAACAAAATGTTGTCGCTATGCAGCAACCAATAACATCTATGAACAAAGCTCGGGTTATCTTGGCCATGTGCATAATATACATGGATCCTTTCTTCATTATCAACCTAATTGAAGGGTAAAAAAAAGAAGTAAGAGAAAGTTGCAAGTTAAGTGGAATAGCATTTTCCAGAAACTCTCTTTAGGGAAGGCTACGAATGGTGTGGGAGAGGAATTAAGTAACGAAAAACAAACATTTGGGAAGATGAAACTTTCTCAATGTTTTTGACAATCACCCAGTGAAGGTGAAACACAAGTGGCTGTGGAAGGCGTTTGGATATTGTGGTAAAGTGGTAGATTTCTTTGTATGCTAGTGAAAGAAGCTTCTTTCAGAAGGAAAAAGGCTGGACAAGTCAGAAACCAAACCTGTTCACCTTTGAATGGAATTTACGTAGGTAATAATTAATGGGAAATGATGGAGGTAGGAGGGACCAATTTTTGAATGGGTGAACAGTCCCACCCTCCTTCTTTAGTGTAAGACAACACAAATTCTTAGGAATCCAAGATAACCTTTTTGCCTCTCTTTCTCTCAACATCTTTCTGTGTCACTCCTCCACAACCTGTTTTGCTTCTCTTGCTTTCTACCAGTCATTGCTCATAATTGCTTGGCTCAGTTCACCCAAAACAAGGCTTGATTCGGTTGCCCATACACTCTGATTAGCAAGAGAAATCTCACATCACATTTAAGGAAATCACATCACCTTTTAAATGAACAAAAACATTTAAATATAGCATTTTTCAATTTTAGTATTTCGATACAAGATATGTAATTCATACATTATCCTTTGCAATACCAAATACAATGCATCTTTCACATAAACATACACAACATTTTTTCATTTAGGTAGATGCGTACCTCGATACTTACCCATTCCTATAAGACTATGTCTATACAAAGCCATGTTTAGATAATATTTCTATTTTGATACATCACCGTTAGGCGACAAGTGAGTTCAAAAATTTACAAAGCAAAAGAAACACATTATTTTCTTCTACAAGGCCATCTATTTAACCCACCAGAGGTAACTGAATTATCCCACAATATTATCATGGGTTGGACGAGTAATCAAATTATCTCGTCATAATTTCAAGTGTCATAGGGCCATCAAATTTCCGACTATAATTTCACGAATCATCGATTTATCCTACCATATACTAGATAGTCCCCCATGCCATCTATTTAACCCACCACAGGTCATTGACTTATCCTACAATATTATCTCGAGTCGGACGAGTAATCAAAATATCTCGTCAAAATTCAGGGGTAATAGGGGCCATCAAATTTCCGGCAATAATTTCACGGGTCATCGAATTATCCCACCATATATTAGATGATCCTCCATGCCATCTATTTAACCCACCACAGGTCATTGAATTATCCCACAATATTATCTCGGGTCGGACGAGTAATCAAATTATCTCGTCATAATTTCAAGTGTCATAGGAGCCATCAAATTGCCGACGATAATTTCACGGGTCATCGAATTATCTCACCATATATTAGATGGTCCTCCATGCCATCTATTTAAACCACAACAGGTCATTGAATTATCCCACAATATTATCTCGGGTAGGACGAGTAATCAAATTACCTCGTCATAATTTCAAGGGTCATAGGGGCCATCAAATTTCCGACAATAATTTCACGGGAAATCGAATTATCCCACCATATATTATATGGTCCTCCATGCCATCTATTTAACCCACCACAGGTCATTGAATTATCCCAAAATATTATCTCGGGTAGGACGAGTAATCAAATCATCTCGTCATAATTTCATGGGTCATTGGGCCATCAAATTTCTGGCAATAATTTCACCGGTCATCGAATTACCCGGCCATATATTAGATGGTCCTCCATGCCATCTATTTATAACCCACCACAGGTCATTGAATTATCGCACAATATTATCTCGGGTCGGACGAGAAATCAAATTATATCGTCATAATTTCATGGGTCATAGGGGCCATCAAATTTCCGGCAATAATTTCACGGGTCATCGAATTATCCCATGGTCCTCCACGCCATCTATTTAACCCACCACAGGTCATTGACTTATCCCATAATATTATCTCGGGCCAGACGAGTAATCAAATTATCTCGTCATAATTTCATGGGTCATCGAATTATTTCATGGTCCTCCATGACATCTATTTAACCCAGCACAGGTCATTGAATTATCCTATAATATTATCTCAGGTCGGACTAGTAATCAAATTATCTAGTCATAATTTGAAGTGCCATAGGAGCCATCAAATTTCCGACAATAATTTCACGGGTCATCGAATTATCCCACCATATATTAGATGGTCCTCCATGCCATCTATTTAACCCACCACAGGTCATTGAATTATCCCACAATATAATCTTGGGTCGGACGAGTAATCAAATTATCTCGTAATAATTTCATGGGTCATATGGGCCATCAAATTTCAGACAATAATTTCACGGGTCATCGAATTATCCTACCATAGATTAGATGATCCTCCATGCCATCTATTTAACCCACCACAAGTCATTGAATTGTCGCACAATATTATCTCGGGTCAGACGAGTAATCAAATTATCTCGTCATAATTTCACGGGTCATAGGGGCCATCAAATTTCCGGCAATAACTTCAGGGGTCATCGAATTATCCCACCAGATATTAGATGGTTCTCCATGCCCTCTATTTAACCAACCACAGGTCATTGGATTATCCCACAACATTATCTTAGGTAGGACGAGTAATCAAATATCTCGTCATAATTTCACGGGTCATAGGGGCCATCAAATTTCCAACAATAATTTCACGGGTAATCGAATTATCTCACCATATATTAGATGGTCCTCCATGCCATCTATTGAACCCACCACAGGTCATTGAATTATCCCACAACATTATCTTAGGTACGACGAGTAATCAAAATATCTCGTCATAATTTCACAGGTCATAGGGGCCATCAAATTTCCAACAATAATTTCACGGGTAATCGAATTATCTCACCATATATTAGATGGTCATCCGTGACATCTATTTAACCCAGCACAGGTCATTGAATTATCCTACAATATTATCTAGGGTCGAACGAGTAATCAAATTATCTCGTCATAATTTGAAGTGCCATAGGAGCCATCAAATTTCTGACAATAATTTCACGGGTCATCGAATTATCCCACCATATATTAGATGGTCCTCCATGCCATCTATTTAACCCACCACAGGTTATTGAATTATCCCACAATATTATCTCAAGTAGGACGAGTAATCAAATTAGCTCGTCATAATTTCACGGGTCATAGGGTCCATCAAATTTCCGACAATAATTTCACGCGTAATCGAATTATCCAACCATATATTAGATAGTCCTCCATGCCATATATTTAACCCACCACAGGTCATTGAATTATCCCACAATATTATCTCGGGTCGGATGATTAATCAAATTATCTCGTCACAATTTCATGGGTCATAGGGGCCATCAAATTTCCGGAAATAATTTCACGGGCCATCGAATTATCCCACCATATATTAGATGGTCCTCCATACCATCTATTTAACTCAACACAGGTCATTGAATTATCGCACAATATTATCTCGGGTAGGACGAGTAATCAAATTATCTCGTCATAATTTTATGGGTCATAGGGGCCATCAAATTTCTGGCAATAATTTCACGGGTCATCGAATTGTCCCATGGTCCTCCATGCCATTTATTTAACCCACCACAGGTCATTGAATTATCCCACAATTTTATCTCGGGTCGGACAGGTAATCGAATTATTTCGTCATATTTTGAAGTGTCATAGGATCTATCAAATTTCTGACAATAAATTCACGGGTCATCGAATTATCCCACCATATATTAGATAGTCCTCCATGTCATCTATTTAACCCACCACAGGTCATTGAATTACCCCACAATATTATCTCAGGTAGGACGAGTAATCAAATTAGTTCGTCATAATTTCACGGGTCATAGGGGCCATCAATTTTCCGACAATAATTTCACGGGTAATCGAATTATCTCACCATATTTTAGATGGTCCTCCATGCCATCTATTTAACCCACCACAGGTCATTGAATTATCCCACAATATTATCTCGGGTCGGACGCGTAATCAAATTATCTTGTCATAATTTCAAGTGTCATAGGAGCCATCAAATTTCCGACAATAATTTCACGGGTCATCGAATTATCCCACCATATAGTAGATGGTCTTCTATGCCATCTACTTATAACCCACCACAGGTCATTGAATTATCGCACAATATTATCTCGGGTCAGACGAATAATCAAATTATTTCGTCATAATTTCATGGGTCATAGGGACCATCAAATTTCCGGCAATAATTTCACGGGTCATCAAATTATGTCATGGTCCTCCATGCCATCTATTTAACCCACCACAAGTCATTGAATTATCGCACAATATTATCTCGGGTCGGACGAATAATCAAATTATCTCATCATAATTTCAAGTGTCATAGGAGTCATCAAATTTTGCGAGAATAATTTCATGGGTCATCGAATTATCCCACCATATAATAGATGGTCCACCATGCCATCTATTTAACCCACCACAGGTCATTGAATTATCGCACAATATTATCTCGGGTCGGATGATTAATCAAATTATCTCGTCACAATTTCATGGGTCATAGGGGCCATCAAATTTCCGGCAATAATTTCACTGGTCATCGAATTATCCCATGGTCCCCCATGCCATCTATTTAACCCACCACAGGTCATTGAATTATCCCACAATATTATCTCAAGCAGGACGAGTAATCAAATTAGCTCGTCATAATTTCACGGGTCATAGGGGCCATCAAATTTCCAACATAAACTTCACGGGTAATCGAATTATCTCACCATATATTAGATGGTCCTCCAT
>QANU01002222.1:0-10135 GCA_003254905.1 Nissolia schottii
GTGTTGTTGTCTTCATCAAAACCATGCCATCAATGGTCAGAGGAAGAATCTTCTTCACACACCTAGAGATCTCTGAGCGGCCTGAAGTCCGACATAATATAATACACGATGCAGGAACTAAGTTATTCCACTGAGAACCTACCGTTCTCATTCCCCACTATTTTATGCCTTCAGGTACCGAAGAAGATGAGTCTTGTTTTGATGATGCTGACGAGTCGCCCGCTGAACCATGAGCGGCTAGGATTGGAGGAGCTTAGAGAGATAGCTGTTTAGATTTTTGTCAAGGACGTACTGAGTAGCATTCCAGTAGTCCTTGTATTTTGAGGCTGTATATCTTGGATTCTGTATATGATACTTTGATCTATGTACATATTATGTATATAGTGACATGACTTTGTATGGTGGACCCCATGGATGTATATTGCCTGTTCTACCTATCATAATGTTATCCGCTTTGTTATTATAATTGTTTATTTCCAACGCATGGCTCTATTTCAGTATTGATGTAATACAAGTGAAACATTTGAAATGGGTCCTTATTTTNATAATGATGGACTAAAGTATTCCGATCAGATAGCAAACAACCTAGTGAGCATTGTTTACTACGTACGGGTAAACAGTTAGCTAGGGTGTTTCAGGGTGGGCTGCACGGATTAGAAGAGGAGATTTTTGCCCAAAAACTAATCCCCAAAATCATGCTTCCAAATGTCCATCACCATTACTTTTCTTACACTTCAAAACCTAATCACATCATGCACCATACCTATGCCCATACCTCCCACTATTCACCACATTTATTAAACCCAAAAAAACCAAGTAATCTCCCCCACCATTCAGCCCTCACCACCGAAGCCTCACCCCAAAACTCCAAGCAAAAATATCATTTCTCATCTTCTCCAAAACACACTAAGCCAAACCTTCAAGAGTTCAAGCACACTTTCCTCTCCTTCCACTTTCCACAAAATCGAAAACCACAGCCCCCAAGACTCCTCATCTTAGTTTCATTTTCTTACACCCACTACCAAGAGGAACAACATCATCCTCTTCATTGTGCAAGGTTCTCACCTTGAAGAGAGGAAGCTCAAGCTTTGGGTAGCAACAAGGCTTGTGGACTTCACTTCAAACCTCACCACCACCACCAAGCTTTCTACAGGTGGGTAGTATCATCACCCCTGTCTATGGGATGTTTATTGTATGTTTTATGTGTGTGTTTTGAGTAAGAAAGATTTAGAAATGCCATGAGTACAAATAGAATATATTTATGTTGTTTCATGATTCTTGAACGTCCTGTTGTTGCTCGAGTACTGTTGGAATATGTGGTGTGAACATGGGATGAGTGTAAGAGGACGAGAGAAAATAAGCCAGGAGCTGGACGCTGAGTTTTCTGCGGAAGGAGTACTGAGAGGGGTCTAAAGTTGAAGAGCGAGTCAGTAATGGTGACCGAAGGGGTTCCACGGAGGACCCCTGGAGTGGCAGAGTAGTTCCCTGGAGGGTGTGCCGAGTGAACACCAGAAATAGTGTGAGTGGGGTTCCGCGGAGGATCCCCAAGAGTTGAGGAAGTTACATGGAGTTGTTGGGTAAGCACCAGAAATGATGTTGAGAGGGTTCTGCGGAGGATCCCTAGAAAACTGAGAGGGTTACGTGAAGAGTGTTGGGTGAGCACCAGAAATGGTGTTGAGAGGGTTACGTGAAGAGTGTTGGATGAGCACCAGAAATGGTGTGAGAGGGTTCTGCGGAGGATGCCCTAGAGTGGTAGAGTGGATTCCCTAGAGTCGTCAAGTGGTTTCATGGAAGGTTTCTTAGTAGGGTTCCGCGGAGGATGCCCTAGAGTGGGAGAGTGGATTCCCTAGAGTCGTTAAGTGGTTTCATGGAAGGTTTCTTAGTAGGGTTCCGTGGAGGATGCCCTAGAGTGGTAGAGTGGATTCCCTAGAGTCGCTAAGTGATTCCCTGGAAGGTTCCAGTAGTGGTTTCCTCAGAGGATTCCTAAGATGGCGGAGTGATTCACGAGTGAGTTGAGTGAGCCCAGTAGGGCGCAGAGATGGTTTCGCAAAGGTCCACCGGATAGGAGGTTTTCCCTGAGGTTACTGATGGGTTCCGCGTAGGTTCCCTGGAACGGCTGCATGGTTTTCAAAGAGGGGTTTCAAGGTCCAAGATATTCCAACAAGCACTTAGCACGTAAAAGTTTATGTGATAAGTTATACTGGCACATGTTTTACTATGAGCCACCCAAAGGTGCAATGAACAAGTCTATGAGTATCAAGTTATGCAGCATCATGAGGATAGACCACTAGAGACTATGCTATGCCCAAGATTAATACATGAAGATAACGATGAACGTAGGAACCAGAACAGTACAGAAAGATAAAGTGCAGATGATAATGAGATATGATGAATGAGAAGACGCTAACCCAGGTGAGCCGGTATGCGTAAGAGAAAGAGCAAGAAAGTATATGGTACCATTTACTTAAATTGTAAAGTTCATGCATAGTGCACAAGAGCAGGCTCATAAGGAACGCAGGCATTGTGTACGTCTCCATGCTCATAAGGAACGCATGGGGCTCGATCACATCACCAGGCTCATAAGGAACGCATGGGACACGATCACCTTGCATACATAACTATGTGATGAAAGCGTCGTTATGTCTCGACCATGTCGCCATGCTCATAAGGAACGCATGGGGCAAGGTCACCGGGCATACAGATATGAGTAGTAGTGTCAGAACGGTCGAGGATAGGAAGCACGAGAACTTAGTAAGAAAGATTAGTTCCCTGGAGCCGGAGCATAATTGAGTAACTAGAACCCTAGTTATAGTTCACCACTGAGAACCATTGTTTTCACCCCCACTCACTTATGGCTTCAGGCGAGATAGATGACGTCCCCGCCGAGGAAGAGGCGGATCTTGCGCAACAGATTTAGGACTGTAGACCCTGAGATAGGGGAGGAGGCAGAGCTTTGGTCAGTGCTAGTAGTGAATCGCCCTATGCCTCGTCGAGTCGCACCACCGGTACTTCCCGAGCCAAAGACTTCCGCCAACGGCGAGCCTATTCCGTACGAGAAGGACGTGGAGGTCGACCCAGTCTCCGTGAGATTGCGACCGCCCAAGGCTTACCAGCAGACGGCACGGATGAGGACGGCCAGAGACTATCGCCGTCGGTTCACACCTCGCACCCCCAGCCACGAGGCAGGTCCATCCTACGGCCCTCGTGACCCGCCAGATGTTCCTGTGCCTTCCTCACCCGAGGAGGAGTATCCTCTGGTAGCTATGGAGGAGGATGACAAGGAGGACGAGCCAGAGCTGGTGTATGAGCCAGAGGGGTCAGAGCCGGAGGAGGAGGATCCAGAGGAGGACCTCGAGGAGGATCCAGAGGAGGAGTTCAGCGAGGACGAGCCCGAGACCTGACCAGCACTACATCCTGACCCTGTCATCAGACGCCACCTTTTGCTAGTAGTTCCAGTTATATGTGTATTTTGATGTATTCCATTCTATAGCCTTTTGATGTATCCATGCTATATTTATAATATGTATGTGAATGACTTCTTGACATGTATGACATCGATTGTTGGACCCACATGGTACTGTTTACTTTACTGTTTATGTATGTACATGTATGACAGACGACGCACGCATTTATTTGTGGTACGACTATACAGGACTCAAAATAGTCCACACACATGGCTTTAGATTGACAGATAGATTATGTTTAAAAAGAAAAAAAAAAGGGGTTCTTATTTTCAGTTAAATTGAGTATTTTCCAAAGCAAAGTAGGGACTATCAATACTCCCACACAGCAGATAACAACCTAGCGGACGCAAATTATGACTTAAGCATAAGTTGCTAACCTAGGGTGTTACATCCAACGCTTGGTTCCGTCGCGAGGGCCAGCCCCTGCCTCCTACCTAGTGGAGGTTAGCCCACTTGATAGGCAATGATGGAACGAAGTTCTCCGTCGGTGGTTTGCTACCACTCAGGTGTGAGCACAACCTGGTCGTCGTCAAGTTGGGAACAAAAGTGGGCGAAGGACTAGATGAGAGGGACGTGACCCCAGGCCCGAAGTTCGCCTGGGGGCGTCCAAGAAAGAAAATGAGAAGGGCGTAACCCTAGACCAAAGTTCATCCAGGGCCGTCAATGTAAGAAAGACGTAACCCGGACCGAAGTTCATCCAGGAAGTGTAACACCCCTGCTAATTGCCAACTTCCATGGTAGTAAGAAATGCTCACAGGGTTGTTATGCGTTGTGCCAGGTTAACTTTTACCCTTACCTTTACCTTTGCAAATAGTTCTTATGCGAAAATATGGACCAATTTGAAAATTCTTTCTTTTACAGTATCAGTTTGTAAACTAGGAGCCGTGTGTGATTAGGAGAACATATAACAATAATCATTAACATCGGGCATAAGTGAAATAGTAACCAGAGTAGAACTTTGAGAGTATATGTGCATATATATACATAATTACATACAAGGTCCCACATATTACACATTGCCATAATAATAAATATGTACACAAAATGTATGTAAGTCCTAATACATAATACAAAACATATGCCATCCAAATGTCACTGTCATCCCTGTGCCTTGACTTCCACTGCTGTCAGTCCAAACGCTTCGTACACCTGCTGGATCCATAACCGAGTAGGGGTGAGAACTCTTAGTCCTCAGTGGGGTTCCTTAGCACTAACTACTGTTCATTTACTCGGTTATCCTCCAGGCCGCTCAGGAGATCTTTAAGTGATCATGCATACTAAAATCCTACTGATTATTATCTTTGCCTAGGATCCTGATCAATTTTATCTAGATTACTACGTGATCAGGGAACTAGTCTTGCTTATCTAGGTTATTGCGCTTTCTACTCTTAACCATCGCAACACAATCACATAAACATGTATGCTGACAGACACAACTGACCATCACGCATATGTTGCGCGGTAAACCTTCCACCATGCTTGCCAGGCACGGGACATTTCATAGTATCTATGCAAGGGGTCGTCATGCCGATGAGGCATGGATTTCAATGCATGTTCTCATCTCATTCATCATATCTTTTCCTGTTCCTGTGTCCCAGCACTCCCTCGTACACCTTAGGACCGTCGTCCCCTGGTGGTGTACGACCTGTCTTCTCTGTCTGTTTCCCGGGCAAACATGACTCCACCCCTACACTTTAGGTGGCGAGGGGCCGCCCTCTTGGCTAAGCCGGAAGCGGACCATATCATAAACATATTCATCGCATCATAATCCATTCATTTTTCTATCACATGTCATGCGTCTCATCATTCTTTTCTCTCATATACACATTTATCTTTTCTCATCATGCTCTTGTTCCTACATTTTATTCTCAACTTTATTCATTACTCATTCATTAAACAATCACCTCTAGTGATCTATCCTCATGATGCATGATTGCTCAAACACATAAACATCCACATAATCACATCACAATCTAAATATAAATCATTTGGGCAGGGGAGTGTTGGAACCAGGCAGGATAAAGTNTAAAGTATCTTTCATAACCTTTCCTTTCTAAACTTTCATAAACCGAATCCCATGAAGCAACCACAGTTCAGGCCGCTCAGCTCCCACGAGTACTGCTCAGCGCCCAATGGCACCACTCAGCGCTCACAGGTACCGCTCAGCAGTCCCTATAGTCAACTTAGTCACGGATCAGTTTCAAACCATTTTCCAAAGATTATCTCCCAGGCCGTTCAGCGGTTCATGGAGCCGCTCAGCGCCCTGGGCGTGACCGAAGTTCCCCTTTTGTTTTCTTGTAGTTTTTGAAACCGGTTTAATGGACACTTCTTGGGCTTCACCCCAGGTTCTAACCATCACCATACAATCATTTTTAACTTAGAAAATATAGGAAATCATAGTAAAGTCATCTACTTATCCTAACCAAACATTTCTAGCATAAGGCATAACATAAGCATACAAATCAACAAACACATAGAACCACCAAGGAGGTGAGCTAGCTTAGGATTACCCACTTCTTAGAGTCCTAAGGCAGATTAGAGGTGGCTAGGGAGGTGAGGGCGTCGAGCTCTCCGACTGGCTCCCAGTTCCTGACAGTGCTTCAGCAGAGTCTCTGGACCGAACGAATTTCCGGCAGAGCTTCGGCTAGGAGAGGAATTTCTAAGAATTTTCTGGTTATGGGGTGGCTATTTATAGCCAAGGTTCAGCCCCTTAAAATTACCCTTTTACCCCTCTTCATAATTACCAAATTGCCATTATGCATTTTCTTTAAAAATTAATTAATTTCCAAGATAATCCATAAGTCAAATCAATGAATAGTGTTTGAATTTTTTATATTTTTTCTTGAAAAATCTGATTACGTACGTGCTCCCATTCAGATTTGGGTCCCACCCGGTCCCATTTCGCTCGTGTTTTATCGCTCGCAGTATCGGTACGTCGCCCACGGTCGTCCGAAAAATATTCCGCTTGTACCGTCGCGATTCTCTAATTTCCCTCTACCTAAGAATATTAATCTTAGAAGGTGTTTGTGAATTTTCCTCCGGGTGAGTATTTTCACAGATCCCTTTGATCCCGTATCTCACACCGGTGTCCAAACGGGACCGTTTCGCTGGCGTTTCAGCGATCGCCAAAGCTTCCTAGTAAGGGTTTGGGGTTAACTCTAGGGATTTGGTGGGCTTTCTTCACATAGGGTACGATTTCCTAAGACTGGGGCCCACTGCTCAATTCTATTGGCTAAACGGGGCCAAACGGGATTGTTCTAGTGTTTGCGGAATCGTCTGAAAGTGAGCGGAACTCCGTTTTTCCGGCGGTTGGATTTTTCTGTCACATTCTAAGGCCCCTGGGAAACCGGTTGAGTGTCATCAGAATTTCTAGACACAAAACAGATTTTTTCCTTCAGACACCTATAATTATCGAAGTTATTTATTACGCGAAATTCTTGTATGGGAAAAAATCGGGATGTTACAGGAAGCGTAAGAGAACCCTATGCATAAAGTATGAAATGAATGAATGTGTAATGATATGATGAGTGATTATATGATGTATAAGGTTATGATAAGGTATGTAAGTGCATGTATGAAGTAGGTACCATCAAGAGAATGCTCGAGACGGCTATGTAAGTACGCAAGAAAAGTTAACAAGCACGAGAACTTAGATAAGAAATATTAGATCCCCAGTCACCTAGTAACTTAGATAAAGCCGTTCAAGATCCTAGGCAAACTTAGTATGCATGTAACATAGAGATCTCCTGAGCGGCCTGGTTCGTAAGCGAGGTAAAGAAATACCCTACGCTAAGGTTAACCACTGAGGACGACTGTTGTAACAACCCGTATCTTTCTCCTTAGTAAAAAGTTCGTAAAAATAAATAAAATAATGTATAAATGAATTTAGGAAGAAGAAAAACATTACAAGTGTATCCCTTAGTGGAAAATCTCCCCAAATAACTGTTCATAGAGCCCTTTGTAGGAATTAACCTCTCGAGGTCAGTAGAAATTATTCTGTGGGGTATTTCCAAATTCTGCTGATACTCCAATGATTTCTCTCGACCTCTAGAGATGGATGAAAAACCTAAAGTGTCGGTAAAACGGAAATCGGTTTAGTTCGGACGATTTCCGGACCAATCGGGAATTTTTCCAGATACCGAAAGTAACCGTAAAATATACTAATAAAATAATAATTCCTTGAATATCTCCACCGGACTCAACTATTAATCAGGGAAAATTAGTAGAGCGCGAGGGTATGTCCGGATTATTTTTCGGACATCCGCACGTGAAGTACCGGGACTACGAACAACAAAAACACGACCAAGCATGATCAAAATTGGACTGACAGGATCATGTTTATCCATAGTAGATATTTACATATAATACACTATTATATACTATAATAATAACTGTGAGTAGTAATTATAATAATATAATAACAATATATGATATATATATACATAATATAAAAAGAAAAGTATAATATAATATTATGTATATATGTATCAGGCGGTGGGGGAAGCCCCTGGCACCGAATGCATTTGGTTTCTTTTCTTTGCCATTTGTTTTCATTTGCTTCCCCTGAAGCCTTATGCTTCATTTTCGTTTTCTTTCTTTCACCCACCTGACACCTCTTTCTTATTTTCCTTCCCCTGAAGCTTTAAGTTTCGTTTCCTTATTTCTTTGCTGCTGTGCTTCTTTGTTTTCTTTCTTTGGTTGTCCGTTCGAGCACTGCTGTGATGCTGCCAGATGCCGGAAACATAGCAAGATCATCAGGGAAGTGCTCAGGGAAATTTCCTCTTCACTTCTACTGTTTCCAAACGGGATTTGGAGGTGGGTAACTCTAGTTCTTCACCTATTGATGGTGGATGCATGATTATGTAATTATGTGTGTGTGTTTCTTTACATATATGTTTATGGATGTTAGAATCTATGTTAGTGCTTAGGAAGATGACTCTGAAGGGTCCTGTGACCTGGACTGGATAGGTTTATTATGTGTGGAATATGTGTAAAAGTTCAAGAAGGATCCATGGGAGAAAGGGGAAAGAAAGAGGAGTCTGTAGAGAGTTCTTAAGGGGCGCCTGGACTGGTGCCGAGTAGTTCTACGGAAAGTGATTGAGAGGAGTCTGTAGGGAGTTGTTGAGCGGCGCCTGGACTGGTGCCGAGTTGTTCCGTGGAAAGTGATTGAGAGGAATCTGTAGGGAGTTGTTGAGCGGCGCCTGGACTGGTGCCGAGTTGTTCCGTGGAAAGTGATTGAGAGGAGTCTACAGGGAGTTGTTGAGCGGCGCCTGGATGGGTGCTGAGTAGTTTCGCAGAGAGTGACTGAGAGGAGTCTAGATAATGGTTGTGCGGGCACCTGGGATGGTGCTGAGTGGTTCTGCGGAGAGTGACTGGGAGGAGTCTAGAAAGTGGTTGATCGTGCACCTGGGATTGGTGCCGAGGGGTTCCCTAGAGAGTTTTTGAGTGGGTTCCGCGGAGGTTCCCTGGAGTTGCTGAGCGGTTCCCTGGAGTTTCTGAGTGGGTTCCGCAGAGGTTCCCTGGAGTTGCCGAGAGAGTTACGTAGAGAGTGCTGAGCGGGCACCAGGAGTGGTGCTGAGTGGGTTCCGCTGAGGTTCCCTGGAGTTGCTGAGAGGGTTACGTAGAGTGTGCTGAGGGGGTCCTAGGGTACCACTGAGCGGTCTGAGACCAGAATGTCTTAGGGAGACCTTCTTGAGGCGCATAATCTGATACTTAATGCTATAGCTATGCTTGATGACTGAAACATGTGAAATATGTAACAACCCGACTTTTTCCTTCGAATTAAAATGCTATTTAAGGAAGAAGTAAAAAATATAATAATAAGGAAATGGCAAGATAAAATGAACTAAAATTCAAATATTAATTTTATTTCTGTGATATTAGTTAAAAATAATTCTTTGACGATCTCATGACGTCCGGCGACGTTCGGATCGAAATTAGGGTTTTATTGTAATTTCTTTACGACTCATAGGAGTCTGTAAAATAAATGAATATGAAATTAAATGTAAGAAAATGTCATCTAAGATTTTAATATTAACTGGGATAATTAATAGGTCACAACGGTATGCCCGAAATATTTTTAGGACGTCCAGACATAAACAATTAATGAACAAACATAACCTAAAACACTAAGGGCAAAATTGGAATTTTGCATGGCTATGAGACAAAGAAAGAAAACCACGGCCAGCCCTCAAGACCGAAGCCCTCATCCCCAAAATTTCCTAAGTTTCATTTCTTCCAAAACTACCAAAAAAAAACCTAAAGCTCTCAAGATTCTCCAAGGTTCCATTAAGATTCAATTGTCATCCTTTGCTCCTCATCATCTTAATTTACTCTCAAATTACTCAAGGAAGCAAGCTAGCATCAAGGCTAGAAAGCCTCTTTAAGTGGAAGCAAGAAAACCAAGTTCTATAACCCTAAATCTCCATAACCTAGGTTTTGTGCTTTCTTGACCTAGGAGCTTCAAGCAAGCTTCAAGTTCATCTTTCCATCACCATAATTCATTCCTAATCATCTAAGGAAGGCTAGGGAGAGTTGTTGGTGAGTTTTTTGTGAAGAAGACTCTTCCTCTGACCATTGATGGCGTGGTTTTGATGACGACAACAACTCCAACAAAAAGCCGAGAAAGGGAAGACTCAAATAAGATCAAAGAACCTCAAGGCTCAAGCTGC